>JAANYP010000797.1:0-123276 GCA_020465985.1 Centrapalus pauciflorus
GAAGTAAACCGATTGCACACAGCATGGTTTGCTTCAATTAGAGTTCGGTTTTCCTTCAGCAAAACTCCATTTTGTTGAGGAGTTCTTACTGCTGAAAAGTTTTGAGTGATTCCTTTCTCTTCACAGAAGTCTTCAAGAGTACTGTTTCTGAACTCAGTACCATGATCACTTCTAAGCTGCTTTACTTGGGCAAAGTTCAGCATTTCCATCTTTTTGACAAATCCAATAATCTCTCTAGCAGCCTCTCCTTTTCTCTTTAGAAAGATCACCCATGTGTACCTGGAGAACTCATCAACCATTACAAGAGTGTATCTTCTTCCTCCTAGACTTGGGACATTAACAGGTCCAAACAAGTCCATATGGATTAAGAGGAGTGGAGTATCAATAGAGAAATTATGTTTGGATCAAAACGTCTTTTTTTCTGCTTGCCTTTCTCACAAGCTGTGCATAATCTTCTCCTTAGCCAAAAGTCATAAGAGGTAAACCTGTCACCCAACCTTTCCTTACAGAGTTTGTTTGATGTTCTTTAAGTTCAGATGTGACAGTCTTCTGTGCCATAGCCAGTTTAGATCAGCATTTGTTCTTGTGAGAAAACAGGTTTCAGTTGTGGGGTCAGCAGAATGCATATCCACAACATATACACCTTTCTTTCGTTGAGCACATAGCACAACTTTGCCTTGGGAACCCAATATGTAACTCAGGTGCTCATCAAAGTTAACCTTGTAGCCACCATCACATAGTTGGCTTATGCTAACAAGGTTATGTTTTAGCCCAACCACATAGGCTACCCTTTTGAACACTGCAGCACCAGCTTTAAGAGTTCCATATCCCTCAGTGGATCCCTGTACATTGTCACAAAAGGTGACTTTTGGCCCTTTTTCAGGCCTGAGTTCACTCAGCAATTCTTACAACCTGTCATGTGCCCTGAGCAGCCACTGTCCAAGTACCAAACCTGGGTAGGTTGTTTTTCCTGCAGAGTGATAAGAGAATTATTAGTCATTTTTAGGGGAACTCATCACAGAGATGAGTTCTCCTACTTCATCAACATTTGTTGATGGACTTGAAATATCCACACTAATATTCCCTATTTGAATGGTATCAGCTTGAATACCACTTTCAGTGACTGTGACATTTCCAACACTGCTGTGACAGTGTGGAGGGAAACAGCAGAGTCAACGGCCTCATGTCATCAGATTCAGGCCAGTCATTGGCCAGATGTGTCTTCTCCCCCATTTGTAAACATTTTCTCTTTTTAGATTTTTGGAGAAGACTTAGAAAACGCACATTCTTTTTCTGATTTATTTTTGTTGATTCTTTCAGCAGCGTTTAGCAGTTTTATTACTTCTTGTTGAATCAACCGTTTGCGTGGATAGTTCAATAGCCATAGCTTTGGTGCCCTCTTCTGTCTTCTTTTAGGAGGACATATATCAAAGGACAGGAGCTTGATTGCTTTTGAGCTTCCACAGGTTTGGGACAACATTCCCAATTATCCAGTTTGTAGCATGGCTTTATCTTTGCCCCTACTGGATTGTGATTTATGCTGCTATCAGCATACTCACTGTGTCTCGGTTTAAAAAGTTTGTTCTTATTAAAACCAGTTTACTACTATGATTGAAAATTATTTGAAAATCACAGCAGTTGTTTCAACATTAGACTACCCTGTTTAAACAGACTGCTTACTTTTTGAAAACTTGTTTTCAAAGTGTTTAGCATCAAAAGGATTAACATGCTTTTTACCATCAGCTTTTGACTCAGAACCCGTTTTGTCAACAGGTTTAGTATCCACAACTTCAGTTTGAACATGTTTTCCTTTCTTTTGCTTTTGTGAACCAGTAGAGCACTTAGCAGGCTGACTTGATGGAGAACAAATTCCAACATCAGCTTTTGAACTAAATTCACACAAGCTGTCAGTGTTTTGAGGCCTGACAAACCTATTTGTTGAGATCAGTTTTCCATTCACATTTTGAATGAATGTGTTTGGAAGTTCACCAAGAGTGGATAAATCTTCTTTCAGATTATTGATCTCAACAATGGAAGCTGCTGTGTCAAGATCCCCTCCAAGATAGGCTTGGATTTGTGCAGGAATCTGTTGACTTATACAATGGCTGACTTTTTGTGCAGATTGGCACCAAGAGTCAACTATCTTTTGAAGATTAGCATGCTTTATATCTATTCTCTCTTTTCTTCCAGTAAAATAGAGTTGATGTGTGTTTAATCATCAAGCTCAGTTTCCAACTTATGGAAACTGTTTAGTTTACTGGATTTCGTTTTACGATCAGCTTTAAGCTTCAGGATTTCAGATAGTAAAGCCATCATGCTTCTCAAACGCAGCTTTGAGATCAACAAGCATTATATTCAAAACATTTTTTAACTTTTCCTTCAGAAACTGTAAGCCATAAAACTTTGTACCTTCTACATCATAGTAGGATTCCAGTTCTCTAAGCTGCTGAAAGCTTCAGCTCGCCATATCTTTTTTGAAGCTGCTTGTGATGGGACCTCAGTGTTGGCCATCAATCATTGCTTATCTTCTCCTCATGATGATGAATCAGATTCCTCCCAATCACAAGTCTCTGCCAGAGTCCCTTTTGGCGGTTGGAACCCACTGAGTTTTCAACTTCCTCAGCTTAGCCATGGCCATAAGGTACTTAACCCTATAACCATCATCCTTGTTTGTCTTGTATGGTTTGGATGACTGACCAACAGCTTTTGACACACAGTCAGCAGCAATATGGCTAGTTTTGCCACATTTGAAGCATTCAGCTTTGGATTTATCAAATGCCTTCTTTTTGCCAGCACCTGAACATCCTTGCAGCATGTTTCTTCCAAACCTTTTCTTGTTGAACCTTTTGACAAGCATGGCTATCATTTGCTCATCATCTTGTTCAGCAAGATCTGCATTATCTTCTTCACCTGACTCTTCCTCCTTGTCATCATCCTGTTGATCAGGTTGAGTGAACACATCACTCACCTGATTTACAGGTTGTCTCACATTGGCCACAAAGGCTGCACCTCTTTTGGACATCTCCAATGCATTTCTCTTTTGTTGCCTTGATTGTTCATCATTCAGTAAGGATCCATACAGATTGACTAGATCCATACTTCTGATAGTACCTGAATTCCTTAGAATTGTTGAAAAGTAGTTCCACTCTTCAGGTAGAATGTCCAGAAATTTATTCACCAGAGTGAGACTGTCCTTAGTGATCCCAACAGCTTTGAGATCATTCACTAAGGCAGTAAACCTGGTGTAGGTTTTAGTGAGAGTCTCCTTTGGTTTAGCAAAGAAAAGTTCATACTGTCTAACAAGATTGTTGATCCTGTTGTCCAGTATGATTGTGGGTCCATCATAGACGGTACACAAAGTATCCCACATTTCTTTTGCTGTCTTCATTTTCTCAACTTGTTTGAACACATCATCAGGAAGAGAAATGACCAGATTGTTTCTGGCCTTTGCATCCAGAGCCACCAGTCTCTTGTCTTCATCAGACCATTGAGCTTTAGCTTTCTCAAAGGTCCTGATTTCAGGAGCAGCTCCTTCAACTGCTGGAGTTATGGTAGTAACAGAGGTTGGCACATAGGGACCCTCCATCACTATCTCTGGCAGTTGTACATCCAGATTCTCTAAATAGAGCATCATTCTGCACTTCCAACCAGAGAAGTTTTGATGATTAAATTTTGGAGGTTTGCCCATAGAGCCATTGTCATAGTAAGAAGAATTTGCAGCACTGTTGTCCATGGAAACTTGGGAGAATGAGAGATCTAGAATGACACACACTCTAAACTGCTCTGATACCAGTTGTAGGTCCCGAGAGGTCCCAAAGTATATAGCTTTAAGCTGTAGAGGGGGGGTGCATACAGCTATTAAAAAAGCTACCACACTATTTTCTCTAATGTTTGTATGTATCTCAACAAATTTGTTATTACCAACAAGTTGAATGAGGGGAAAGTCAAGCTGAGATGCCAGATACATACAGTATGCTCCTCGTCTAAGACAAACTCAAACTAGTATACAATGAATACACTCACTAAGAAGCACTCACTGTGTTTACAAGACTTAAGGGAACAGCTTATGTAAAACAGCTTAGACACACAGATACTGATTAACACAGAAGGCTTGCATGCATGAAAAACACACTTGCACGTTCACTCTTGGTTTCAGCACTTAGCTTTCCTCACACTTCTTTCTGTCCTTAGAAGCTTCCTTTTATACTCACTCAGAGGATCTAAGAGAAACATCTTCATTGGATGGAATGAAAAAGGAGAAGTCTTGTTGAAAAGACAACATAACCTTTTCTGCACTTTTCTGAAAAGCAGACTTGACTTCATATGTGCAGAACTTTTGTCTTTTTACTTTGTCTACTGTTGCATTGCCTTTAACTAATTTAGGAATGTCAATTTTGCGTCTTTCTTCCTTGCAAAGCCTATTTTGATATAAGAAAGAGGTCTGTCACCCTTTTTCAAATAACTTTTTGTCTTCATGTTACAGAACAGCTTGGGCAGGCTGAGCAGTTCTGTTTTCCACTTTGTGTTCGACTTTGTAAACTGATCTTGTAGTAAAAAACAATACATGATGACTTGGAAACATATTCCATAAAGTGTTTAGCCTGTTCACAAAGAACAGGTTCTGTTCATAAAGAACAGAACACTTTAAAAGTGCCCAAGCTGCTCACCAGTGTAGAGCAGCGTAGACAGTTTATGTCCAGCCTGTTCAGCAGACAGAGCAGCTTGGACAAACTGTCTTAGTTGCAACACATGCAACATATAGAACAGCTTTAGACTGATATTGCAAATCATTTTCAGGTTTCAATAAGGCATATAACAGGCCTTAAATTCAACCTTCAAATGTATCAACAGGTTTGATTATAAATCTCCCCCTCAGATGTAGAACAGGTTTGACTGAGGCCTTTTTGTGCCTAACAGTTTTAGATCCTGACAAGTGGTATCAAAGCCAGGTTGTTCTTTGTTTTTCAAAGTCGAATGTTTTCTTTTAAATTTTTAATCTTTTGTAATGGAATTTAAGAATAGCAGCAGTGGATCTGGGCAAGGACTCAAAGTGCCTATGCTCAAGCCCACTGAGTTTGAGATGTGGAAACTCAGGATTAAACAGCATATTCAATTCATTGATTATGCCATATGGGAAACTGTTGAATTTCCTCCTGTAGTTGATCCAGAACTTGATGATGAGGGAAAACCAGTCAAAACTCCTCCAAAAACTGAACTTGAAAGAAAGGCTAGAATGAATTAAGTTAAAGCTCTTACACTCTTACAAATAGCCATTCCTAATTCTTATCAACATTAGTTCAAAAAGTTTTATACTGCTCATTCTCTTTGGAATGCTTTAGAGAAAAGATTTGCTGGTAATGCCAGTACCAAGAGAAATCAAAAAGATCTTTTGAAACAGCAGTATGAGAACTTTTCTGGTGGCAAGAATGAAAACCTTACTCAAATTTTTGACAGCTTCAACAAACTGATAAGTGATTAGAAAGTGCAAAAGTCAGTCTGGATCAAGATGAAGTCAACAGAAAGTTTCTCAGATCTCTTGGAGAAGAATGGACAGTTTATGCTGCACAATGGAGAACAAAAGACACTCTTGATGAGATAGAACTGGATGATCTGTACAACAGTCTGAGAGTGTTTGAGACTGAGATTGATACTAAAAAGAAATCTTTTTCTTATAATCACAATACTGCTCTTCTGTCTTCTGAAAAATCTAATAGCAGTGATTCCTTTTCAGGTGGTGATGTCAACTCTGCTGAAGCTCACTATGAGGCTTTTGTCGCCAATGATGGACTATTTGCTCTAAATGCTGAAGACTTAGAACAAATTCATCCAGATGATCTTTAAGAGATGGATTTAAAGTGGCAACGTGCAATGCTGACCATGAGGGCCAAAAGGTTTCTTAAAAGAACTGGAAGGACCAACTTTCTAGCCAGAACAGAAGGCAAACCAGCTTTTGATAAGTCAAAAGTTGAGTGCTATAAATGTCATAAGCTTGGTCACTTTGCCAGAGAGTGCAGATCTCAAGGTCAACAGTCATCAAGGACTCCACAGCCCAATCAGACATCATCATCAACAGCACTTGTCTCTCAAGAAGACAATGTGTTTGACTGGAGTGATCAGACAGAGGAAGAGTTTCAAAATCAAGCTCTAATGGCAGAAACATCAAATGTCTCCTCCACTGAACTACCATCTGAGGTAAACTCTAAACTCTGCTCTCAATTATGCAAAAATATGGTTAAAAAGTACAGAGATCATAATGAGAGCATGTGCAAAACTCTAGCTAAGATGGAAGAAAGGAGATATGAATACATGCAAGCCATAGAAGATCTTGAAAAACAGATCAATGACTATAAGGATAATGAGATCCAAACGGGACATGATAGAACATATCATGAGTGGGAGAAAAAGGAGCTAAATAAGAAAATAGAATCTCTGAATAAAAGGTAGAAGAGACTGAACAAAAGGTGTTAGAGGCTAATAAGAAACTAGAATCTGTCAATTTAAAGATAGGGTAAAATCTCAGGTTAATCCCAAAGAAGGCATAGGATACAGGGCTACTCCACCCCCATACAACAACAAATACATCCATCCAATGAGTGAAGTTGCTGATAGACTTGTCAATGAACCATTAGATGAGTCTATTACTACTATAGATCCTATCCTTGATACCAGCCCTGAATCTAAAGAAAATCAGATTCAAAATAAAGAGTATGAGTGCACAGCAGTTGAGAAGGCACACAAAACAATGAGTGCACCCATAGAGATCCAAGCCCCCAATAAGAAAGGAAAAGAGAATATGAGTGTATGCAATGCTGCTCCACAAGTTTCTGTACATTCTAACTGTAACACTGCATCTTCTTCAAAGAATAATAAAAGGGGTAAATATGTTCCTGTCTGCACTTGCCAAAAGCATGGTGTTCAAAAGTTTCCCAAACAACAGCAGGTAAGGGGAAATCAGAGGAACAAGAACCAGAAATTGTCAGAAAAATCTGGTTCTCAAATTCAAATAGTCAAAAGGTGTTTTTCACTGTGGCAGGAAGAACCACTTGGCCAAGGATTGTTTTTATAAACCAGCTGTTGCAAAACAGACTGTGAATCAAAAAAATCAAATCCTACTCAGGCAAAACATTCAAAGGTCAAACCTTCTGCTACACCAGTTTCAAAGAAAACAGTTGATCACAGGCTTTTAAAAGTTCATAAAAAACAGTCCACACACAAAAAACAAGTTTTGGCAAAGCCTAAATTAAGTTTTAAGCAAATATGGTGTGTCAAGGACAAATCTTCAGATGAAACTGCTGATACAAAAGATCAGACTGCTAAGCCAAATTCTGAAGCTGTTAGTGCAAATACTGAAGCTGTTAGCACTAAAAACACAGATCAAGCTGCTAAGCATCAATCTGGAACTGTTAGTGAATCAACTGAGACTTTTAGAAGAAACGATGATCAAAATACCTGGATACCTCATATAATCACTAAATACTCTCCAAAGACTCCATCTGTAAATCTCACTAAATATAAGAAGTCAAAAACAGTATTTAGTTATGTCAATGCACAAGGCCAACCCAAAACCAATTTGGTTTGGGTTTACTCCACTATTGACTAAGCTTTTATTTGTGCAGGGAAACCACAGGTCTCCTCATAAAACAAGATGGCATTTGGACAGTGGATGCTTAGGCACATGACAGGCAATTCTGAGTGCCTGTCAAATTTCAAAAGCTTTGATGGAGGATTTGTTGCATTTGGAGGCAACTCAAAATGAGGTAAGGTTACAGGTAAAGGTACTGTTAATGCAGGCAACATGATTTTCCATGATGTTTTGTATGTTGAACAGCTTAAGTATAATTTATTAAGTGTCTCTCAAATTTGTGATAAACAAAACATTGTTTTGTTTACAGATTCTGAGTGCATTGTCCTTTCAAAAGATTTCAAAATTCCTGAAAATTTTGTTTTACTAAGAACACCAAGAAAGGACAATGTCCACTGTTTGGACACAGATTTTTTATCCAAATCAAATACTCTACGCTGTTTGATATCCAAAGCATCATCAAATGAGTCTGCTTTTTGGCACAGAAGGATGTGTCACATGAACTTCAAGTCCATGAATGTTTTGGTCAAAAAGAATCTGGTAAGAGGTTTACCACAAAAGGAGTTCATATGTGATGATCATTGTGTAGCATGTCTTAAAGGAAAGCAACACAAAACTTCTCATAAGGCCAAAGAAGTAAATTCAATCTCATCTGCTCTTCAGCTGATTCATATGGATCTATTTGGTCCAACATCTGTTTTGAGTTTGAATAAAAGGGCTTACTGTTTAGTTATTGTTGATGATTTCACCAGATTTACTTGGGTTTACTTTCTTAGGTCCAAAGATGAAACCGCTGAGCTAGTTAAGTCTTTTATCATTAAGATAGAAAACCAATCCAACTCAAAAGTTAAGGTGATAAGATCAGACAATGGAACTGAATTTAAAAATCACATTCTAAACAGTATCTGTGAGTCCAAAGGTATTGCTAGACAATATAGTGCACCAAGAACACCACAGCAAAATTGTGTAGCTGAAAGAAAGAACAGAACATTAATTGAGGCTGCTAGAACAATGTTAGCTGATTCAAACCTGCCAATGACTTTCTGGGCAGAAGCTGTCAATACAGCCTGTTATGTTCTGAACAGGGTTCAAGTTGTTCAATCTCAAGGAAAATCTCCCTATGAGTTATTCCACAACAGAAGTCCCCTAATAGCTTTCTTCAAGCCTTTTAAATGTCCATGTACTATTCTTCATACTAAGACTCACTTAGGGAAGTTTGAAAGTAAGGCTGAAGAAGGATTTTTTGTAGGATACTCAAGTCAAAGCAAAGCCTATAGAGTATATAACAGTTTGTCTAAAACCATTGAAGAAAGTGCCAATGTTGAATTTAATGAAAATACTACAAATGTCAAAGGCACTGGTCCTGATTGGTTGTTTGATTTAGATTCACTAACAAATTCTCTGAGCTTTGTTGAGTATACTGCAGAAGCTGATGCATACAGGATTGAAGCTGCCAACACAAATTCTCATGCTGCCAATACAAATTCTCAAGCTGTTGGCACAAAGTTTCAAACTGCTGCAGATTCAACAAATTGCGATGATTACACCACTATACCACTTCTGTCTTGTGATCCCCCAGGGGTCCTGAATGCTCAACATGATACAAATCCAGACACTGAAGTGCCACTCCCAAGTCCTAAGAACACAACTCCACCCCAAAGGGAACGAGTCCCAGATTCAAGTCAAGCTGTTCCTGAAGCTGAACCATTCACTGGTCCTGATGGAGATGATACAAATCTTGGATCCTCTTTTCAGACAGAAAGAGAGCCTACCCTCAGAGTTCACAAGTATCATCCTCTCAATCAAATACTGGGTGATCCAAGTACTCCTGTAAAAACAAGGAAGATGGTTCACAATGAGACTGCTGCTGCTGAACAAGCAGTTCCTGAATTCAGTCTAGCTGCTTTTGAACTTGCCTGTTTCATGTCTCAACTGGAACCTAAAAAGGCATCAGAAGCATTTAAAGATTCATCCTGGATTGAAGCAATGCAAGAAGAGCTTCTACAGTTCAAGATTCAGAATGTATGGACACTGGTTGATCTTCCTAAAGGAAAGAGAGCAATTGGTACAAGATGGGTGTTCAGAAACAAGAAAGATGAGAGAGGGATAGTCATCAAGAATAAAGCAAGGCTAGTAGCTCAAGGGTACACTCAAGAAGAAGGAATAGATTATGATGATGTATTTGCTCCAGTAGCAAGAATTGAAGCCATCAGACTATTTTTGGCCTATGCAAGCTTCAAAGGTTTTAAAGTATATCAAATGGATGTGAAGTATGCGTTTCTATATGGGACAATTGAAGAGGAGGTATATGTGTGCCAACCTCCTGGTTTTGAGGACTACAAGTATCCAGACAAAGTCTACAGGTTACACAAGGCTCTCTATGGTCTCCATCAAGCCCCCAGAGCATGGTATGACACTCTGTCATCATATCATCTACAGAATGGGTTCAAGAGAGGCACTCTGGACAAAACTCTTTTCACTAAGTCCATCAAAGCTGAGATTCTGCTTGTCCAAATCTATGTTGATGACATCATCTTTGGCTCAACAAATGATTGTTTGTGCAAAGAGTTTGAAGCTTTAATGCACAAAAAGTTTCAAATGAGTTCAATGGGAGAACTCACTTTCTTTCTAGGATTGCAGGTTAAGCTATAACCCACTAGTCTCTTCATAAGTCAATCAAAGTATGTTAAAGACATACTGGAAAAGTTTGGGTATCAAGACACCAAAGTTGCAAGCACTCCAATGGATCCTCACAAGCAGCTCCATCCAGACAAAGATGGCATAGATGTGGACATTCATTTATACAGATCTCTGATAGGATCACTTATGTATCTAACATCTTCTAGACCTGATATTATGTTTGCTGTCTATGTGTGTGCTAGGTTTCAATGCTCTCCAAAGGATTCTCATCTGGTTGCTGTTAAGAGAATCTTTAGATATCTAAAAGGCTAACCTCATTTAGGCCTCTGGTATCCTAAAGACTCTCCTCTTACATTAACAGCCTACTCTGACAGTGACTATGGTGGATGCAACATTGACAGAACATCCACTACTGGTGGATGTCAATACTTAGGAGCAAGATTGGTCTCTTTGCAATGCAAAAATCAGACAACTATTTCCACATCATCCACTGAAGCAGAATATGTTGAAGCTGCAAGTTGCTGCTCACAGGTAATGTGGATTCAAAATCAACTGAGAGTCTATGGTATGAACTTTTTATCCGCTCCCATTTATATTGACGATTCAAGTGCAATCAGCATTGTGCAAAACCCAGTGAAATTCCCAAAAACCAAGCATATAGAAATCAGATTTCACTTTATAAGGGATTGTAATGAAAAGAAGTTAATCCAAGTTACCAAAATAAATACTGATGATCAGTTAGCTGATCTATTTACAAAACCTTTTGATGTAGGAAGGTTCACTTTCCTGGTATCAAATATTGGTATGGTAAACATGGATTAATTTGTTTTCATTATTATCTAATTCCTATGCTTTGTTAAGGGGGAGTCACTGTTTCATTAAAAGATGCATAAGTTTCAACTAACAGCTTGAGTATTTTCTCAAGCTGCTAGTTCATTTTCTCGGACTGTTAGTTATTCACTTGATCTGTCAAAGCGTGCAGGGTATTTCGGTAATTTCAAATGTGTGTGCGCGGGACCCAACCTTTTTCAAAACCTTTAAAGGTCCCCGTTTCGTTCAGTTGTAACTGCCAGTTACAAAATTTCCTTCCACGGCCTTTCTTTTCTCTCTGAACGATTCACACACTCTTCTTTGCAAACCCTAAAACCTTCGTTTGATCTTCAATGGAGTTTGTTAAAGAACACAACTGCCTTCCCTACTCTCTAAAGCACTCAGAACTTCAACCGTTCCATGACATGATGGACTTTCTTCGACACTCCCATATCCATCATGCACTCAATATCAATCCCACCATATACATCACTCATATTGAGCAATTCTGGAACCGTGCCTCTGTCCAAACCATCAATGGAATTCCTTCTATACTATCCAAAATTGATGGCACTCCCATCACCATTACTGAGGAATCCATTCGACGACATTTGCATCTTCAAGATGCCACAGGTATAACAGACCTAACCCTTGATTCTTTACATACTGGTCTTTACAATATTGGATATAGGGGTCCTGATGATTCATTTACTTTCTTGAAAGCACATTTTTCACCTAAGTGGAAATATCTTGTACATATCATTCAGCAGTGTATAAGCCCCAAAAGAACCGGTTGGTCAGAATTTTCTTCCAACATTGCCACTACCTTAGTGTGTTTTTCAACGGGCCAACGGTTCAATTTCTCAAATATGATTTTTCAGGGGATGTTAAGGCATCATTCCCTAAAGAGTGGGAAATTTTTAAGGTATCCTAGATTTTTGGCAGAAATAATTGCACACACTTGCACCACTTCTCATTTACATAAGAGGATACATGTTTCCCACAGGCACTCACTCTCTTCAATCAAACGACTTTTAAAACAAAGTGCCAATTTTTTTAGCGTAGATGTTCCATTGCCTTCTGCAATGATGAACATCATTCCAAGAAACAGATTTTTTTAGCGTAGATGTTCCATTGCCTTCTGCAATGATGAACATCATTCCAAGAAACAGAGGAGAGGGTCCTGAGCAGGCTCAGCCTATCATCACTGCTACACCCCCAGGACCCCAACCCCCTCCTCATGATACACAAATTCCTTCTGTTCCTTTTCATCAGCCAAGACCCACACTAAAATTTCTCTATCAAAGGAAAAGAGGACCAGGAGTTCTTTCCTCCTCAGCCCTCAGACAAGAGCCATATAGCCATGTGCAGGAGGACACTTCTGCACAGCATATCCAAAGGGAACACATTGAGGACACTCCCATCCTCACTCAGGAGGTGAACATCTCTCCAGAGATTGTTCATATGGGTTCTGTGGCTGGCATTACTGCTGTCTCTGCACAAGAGGCACAGGACAGTGCCAAAATCACTAAGACCACGCCCATGGCAACAACAAGTGTGCAAACATAAGCTGGAAGTCCCCAGAACCAAGAACAGAGGGGCCCAGAGGTTTCTACTTCTGGTATTAATGTCAGTGATAGATCACAAGCACCACAAGTGTTTTCTGATCTTGAGGCTAGTCTGCAAATCATGCTTTTGACGGATCCGAAGATGAAACCTGTTGTAGCTATGTTGGAATACCAAATGTCCATCATTGCTGCACAGGGAGCTCAGATATTTGCACTAAAGCAGGCAGAAGCGGCTCAAAATCAAAGAATGGATTATCTCCATAAAGGGTTTACCCTCTGTGGAAATAAGATCATGAAATTAGAGCGGTTGATCCAAACCCAAGTGGCAAAGGTTGTAGGTCCTCCTGACCAAACCAATGCTTCCAAAAAGGGGGAGAATCAGGAGTTTCCAAAAGCAGTCCAAGCAGCCTCAACAGTTCCACCTTCTAGGCTAACAGTCCCAACAGCTTCTCAAGCTGTTAGCCTAGAAACTCAAGTTGCTGCCTCCTCAAAAGCAACTGGAGTTGTTATAAGGGAAGGTGTTCAAGCTCCATCCTGTACAGTCCAAGCTACAACCTCTACTGCAAAAGACAAGGGCAAGGGCATTCTCATTGAGTCTCCAAAGCACAAGTTTTCTTCCAAAGAAGCCCAGATTGCCTTTGATGCTGAAGTTGCCAAAAAGTTAGCAGAAGAACAAGATAAAGAGTTAGACCAGCAAACCCAGCCCCCAATGGATGATGATGCAACCTTAGGTGATTACCTAAAGGGGTTTGTGGTCAAACAAGGAGGGAAGAAGAGGAAGCTGCCAACAGGGCACTCCAAGGCTGAGCACAGAAGATTTCTGATCAATTTTGCCTTTGCAGCTGGCATTCCAAAGAAAATGGCTCAGTCCATGAACACTGAACGGCTGCAAGAGATCCATGACAAAGAAATGGACAAAAGAAATAATACAAAAGTCTCCCAAGAAGTCCAACCATCACAAGAACCAGTTCAAACTGGTACAAGTCATGTTCAAGCTGCTACCAGTGCACCTGCTCCTTCTGATCAAGCTGTTGCTTCCATTCCTGCATCTGAGTCATCGTCACAAGCAAAGCTGCATCAAGTTAAAAGGGTGTTGTTTGAGCAACAACTGCAATAGGCCATGGAGATAGAGAAATTGATTGATCAGCATGACTTTACAAAGCCTCTTATCAACTACTGGTATGCCAAGCCACTGGACAACATTGATTTAAGAGTTCAGTTTATAGTGAGAAGGGAATCTGGTCCAGAAGAAGAGTATGATACATTCTGGCATATGGTTCAAAAGTTGACCAGAGATGAGCTAACAAAGATGCATAATATTGGGTCGGTGACACAAGTAAGATCTACTCTACCACAAGTGAAGCAAGTCATCAAAGATCTGAAGTCCATTTTTGATCCTGAGTCTATAAGGGAAGAGATAGAAGATGCCAACAAGAAAGGAAAGAAGATCAAGCAAGTTGATCTGTTTGTCAATTCAAGGACTTATAGAATCAAATTTTCAGATGGATCGGTATGTTCTTTAATCTTGGATTTTGTGATCTACCAAAGGAAATGCTACTTCAGATAAAATCTGTTAGGATATCTTGTGATAGAGATGAGATGAAGAAAGAATTTTTGAAGGCTGTAGATCAGAAACTTGCACAGTTATAAGTTTTTGAAAGCCTTGGTTTGTAAATAACAGTTTACTTATTCATTTCCATTTTTGTATAGAACTTAAAGTCTTGTGTAACGAATTTAAGTTAGGGGGAGATTGTTGGGAAATAGTTTAAGTAGGTTCAAGCTGTTAGTTAGACTTCTCAAACTGTTAGTAGAGTTTATATGTAAATCCAAAGTTCATGCTGCTAGTTGAAGAAACTCGAGCTGCCAGTGTAAAAGTTCAAGCTGCCAGAGTAAATCAACTTGAGCTGCTCTGTTCAAGCTGTCAATTGATTCAAGCTGCTCAACATTTTCATAAACAGAATGTGCTGATTTTCAGGAAAAGATATCTACACAAAGATTCCAGCATATCTACTATCAGAGAAGTCATAGTCTTTCAAGGAAACAAATCAAGAAGCAATATAAATACATAGAATAGGTCTTTTTATTGTATAGGAGTTTTCTGCATATTCAAGTTTGTAATTGCTTTTTGTTTAAGTTTTCATAAGCCTCTAAGGTTGTAAAACCCTAAGAACAGTTTGTGTTCTTCGTCTAATCAAACAGATTAGAGGTGATTGTAATCAGTTAAATCAGCAATACAAGCAGTTTTGATTATTTCTTGTGTTTATCTGCTTTTGGTTCTGAAAGCTTTTGCTAAAATAATTAAGTGTTATTCCGCAAACTCCTTAATTAAACTTTCATTCAAAGCAAGATTATTGATTTATACTCTGATAAATTCAAATCAGTTAGTCTTGGTTAATTAGTTTTAAATCCTGACAAAGTGGAAGCATCATAGGGGAGCTAACCACACTTGGGAATTGGAAGAAGACATGAAGACTAAGGTGTTGTTTGTTTTTCATTAAGAGCCTCTTAAAAAGCTCTTAAGTCTAATATTCAGATGAATGATGAATTCAGATTGTTTGTTTAGTTTCAGACCTCAGAGGTTGCAACTTCTGAATTTTCCTCTTAAAATTAAGAGCCTCTTAATTTCAGATCTTAAGGCTTCCTCTTAATTTCAGACATGATTTTCAGACTTCAGACATTTAACCTTTTAAAAAACAAATGACACCTAAGTACCCAAGTCTGTTTAGTGCAAAGAAATCAAAATGGTACTAATGAATCTAGTCCAAATAGGTTCTAACCGAGGTTATTTATGATTTAATTCAAGTTTTATAACCCTATACCTAGTTTTTGAGAACACTAGTACTTGGTTATTTCAAACCCAAATTTCATGATTTTAGACCCTAAACAGTCCTAAAATCCACTTACTTAGTTTATTGTGAGTTAAAACAACAACTGTTAACTGTATGTTCGAGGTGACAGTATGTTAGTGCATCCTATGTGACGATAGCAGTCTGAGTGTAGATAATGTTTTGTAATAGTTCAAGTCTTCATAATTGCACGTTAATACATATGTTTGATATATGTGTTACATCACTAAACATGGTCTGGTGCAAGGTGTCCCACTGAAGAGTTTTCTGTTCGACGACAAGTATGTACCGTGCAAGAAAGGCAAACAGCACAAGAAATCACACAAATCAAAGACTCAAAACTCGATAGCTTCCACCTTCAATTTGTTGCATATGGATCTCTTCGGTCCTATCAACAAAAGGAGTATCGGTGGTAGTTGGTATTGTTTAGTTATCACTCATGATTACTCACGTTTTTCAAGGGTTTTCTTTTTAGGTACGAAGGACGAAACAACTGGAAAGTTGATTGGGTTCTTAGACCAAGTTGAAAATTCCTACGGGACGAGGGTAAAACATATCAGGAGTGATAATGGAACTAAATTTAAAAACCCAGTAATTGGTGTATATTACCTATCCAAAGGCATAGTGCATCAATTTAGTGCACCATATGAGCCACAACAAACTGGAATGGCAGAACATAAGAACAGGACTTTGATTGAGGCAGCAAGGACCATGCTCTAGGATTCAAAGCTTCCTACCATGTTTTGGGGGGAGGCAGTGAATACTGCATGTCACGTTTTAAACCGGGTCGTTACTGTCAAATCATTGAACAAACCATGTTACGAAGTTCTAAATAAAAGACCACCTAATTTAACAGGCTTTGAACCGTTTGGGGTACCATGTACTTTACTAAAAACAAAACATCAACTTAAGTTTGGTGAAAAAGATGACGAAGGATACTTCCTAGGTTATGTCCCTAACTCACAAAACAAAAGGGTTTTTGACAATACAAATGGTACGGTAGAAATTGTGTGTAACATAGATGTAACGAGTTATTAACATGAACCTCAAACTGGTCCTGAATGGTTATTTCATTATGACTTATTGTTTGAATCATTTAATATACCAGTTAATGGAACTGCAAGTACAGTAGAGAATGACTTCTCGTCATTAAGTCTGAATGACGACTGTCAAGGTTTTCCAAAGTCAGGCATTTTATCAACTTCTGACCCTACAACGACAGATGATAGGTATCCAACAGAAAATGAACCTGAGTTACCTACAAACAAGAATCAGACAAGTACTTCTAACTTCGAGGACAGTGATCATGAGGAAGAGAATGTACCGTCTGAAGTCGTACCCCTGTTAGGTGAAATAGGATCAAACTTAGGAGATAATCTTTGGGTCGACGAGATTGAGACATCGAGGATTAACATGGATCGTCTGATTGAGTGTATCATAGGGAATCCTAATACCAGTGTGAGAACTAGGAGTAGTGTGAATAATAACACGGTGTTGTTATCAATGATCAACTACTCCGAGGCCTATCACACTTGTCTTTATTCATGTTTTATCTCGCAAGTAGAGCCGAAGGATGTGCAAATGGCACTGAAAGATAACTCTTAGGTTGAAGTCATGCAAAAAGTACTGTCACAGTTCAGAAAAGTTGAAGTGTGGGAGTTAGTACCGTTAAGTCGAGGAGAAGTTACAATAGGGACCAAATGGGTCTTTAAGTGTAAAAGAGATGATCGGGGTATAGTAACTCATAATAAGGCAATGGTGAAAGGATCCAGCCAAGAAGAGGGATGTGATTACAATGAAGTGTTTGCACCAGTGGCAAGGCTTGTGGCAATTCGTCTGTTTCTGGCCTTCGCGTCCTTCAAAGGGTTTAAAGTATATCAACTTAACGTTAAGAGTGCATTCCAGTACGAAAAGGCGAAGGAACTAGTGTACGTCGAACAGCCGCCTGGGTTTACTGATCCAAAATATCCTGACAGAGTATATCGACTCGATAAGGCTCTGTATGGATTGCATCAGGCACCATGGGCATGGTAGGAGACCTTGTCAACTCATCTTTTGGACAACGGGTTTGAAAGAAGGAGAATTGATAGTACATTGTTTGTGAAGAGAAAGGAAGAATATTTTATCTTGGTACAAGTGTACGTGGATGACATTATTTTCTGGTTGTCAAACGAACAGATGTGCAAAGACTTCGAAAAAGTCATGAAGTCAAAGTTTGAGATGAGTGCTATGGGAGAGCTGAACTTCTTTCTGGGTTTGCAAGTTGAACAAAGGAAGGAAGGGATGTTTATCCATCAGATGAAGTATGTTTACGACATTTTGGAGCACTTCGGGATGGAAGTAACAAAGTTAACTCTCACTTTAGTACTCCGATTCAAGTGAATCACAATCTCGGACCAGGTACAGAAAGTGACACTGATGTGGATCCGACTCTATATCAGGCCATGATCGGGTCACTCATGTATTTAACTGCTTCAAGACCTGACATTATGTTTGCTTTGTGTATTTGTGCTAGGTTCCAAGCTAATCTGAAAGAAATGCATATGAAAGCCGTGAAGCGGATTTTACGATACCTAAAGTCGAAACCGAAGCTGGGACTTTGGTATCATGCTAATGGAGATCTAGAATTGGAAGCATACACGGACTCTGACTATGGTGGATGTAGCTTGAACCGGAAATCAACAACTGGAGGTTGTCAGTTCCTTGGAGGGAGGCTTGTATCCTAGCAATGCAAGAAACAAACTTCGGTAGCCGTGTCAACGTGCGAGGCCGAATATGTAGCTGCTAGTAGTTGCTGTTCACAGGTTTTGTGGATACAACAACAATTGTGAGATTATAGTTTGACTTACACTCATACTCCCATTAGGATAGATAATCAGTCTAAAATCCGTATAACTAATAATCCAGTTAAACACAGTAAAACAAAGCACATAGATATAAGACATCATTTCATACGTGATTGTTCTGAAAAGAATTTAATAAAACTGGTAAAAGTGGCAACGGAAGATAATAATGCATATTTATTCACTAAAGCTTTTGATAAGTCATGCTTTAAGTTGTTAGTTCAACTAAATGGTATGCGTAATCCAGAGTAACATGACCTTAGTAGATTTTCTTTACGTTTATAGTAAGTTAGTAGTTTAGTAGATTTTCCTTCCTTTTATAGTAACTTAGTAAGTTAGTTTATTAGCTTGTCTTAAAAATGAAAAACAAAAGAAAAAAGAGAGAAAATCATAAAAAATTAAAAAAAAAAAAGAGAATATCGAAAAATGAGTTAAGTCTTAGACTCATAGGTTCAAAGTGACGAAAATTAGCATAGTCTAAACAAACTCTAAGTGTTAAGCTATCACACATAATGCGCCATAAATTCCAACTGATGTGAAATTTCTTGTTTGATGTGTTGGTAGGCATAATACACAAAGGAAATCCTAACAGCTAATAAAATAATCAAGAAAATGTCATATGTGTAACTAACTTAGATGTATGACCAAATGGTCTTAATTTCTATGTTAGAGACATACAGACAATGATTGTTAATGAGGTATGCAAATTTTCTGGGGGATGTATAGCAACATCATAGTACATCTTAAAGAAAAGAAAAGAAAATTTTTTGAAACACAAGAGGGAGTCAAAACAAGTCGCTTTGTTGTACGTGAGTACAGACCTGTCACCTCTGTTTTGACTCAAGTTAGCATGATAAGTCGCTTTGTTGTACATGAGTACAGACCTGTTAACGTTGTCTTGCTAACTTAAAAGGAACTCTAAGACAAACTAAGACACTCTGTTGTATGTAAAAACAGAACTGTGTCCGACGTTTGCCTTTTAAAGAAAATTTGCAATACCGAAAAGTTATAATCATTGTGTGTCAGCCTTGATCATAGAAGTATATCTAAGTATGGGACACGTAAGGTAGTTTCTTGATAAATAAATAGGCCATGGGAATTTCCAAAGTGTTAAAAGTTTAAAGGGAAAATCATACCGACAATCGACTTGGAATGTATATCACGACAAACAACCAAAGGAATAAAAATTCCTAAGTGTGAAAGTGAAATACTAAAAGTGCGTTTGACAACGCTTTCTGATTGAACCTTCTTTGACTTTCTCTCAAAAAGTTTCTGTTAGTATAGGTTGTAAGCTTTTAAAGTACTTTTGCGTAGTTTTAATTTTATTATATTTTATTATATTTCATTTTAGTTTATTTTATTTTATTTCAATTTATTTTATTTTATTTCAATTTATTTTATTTTATTTTATTTTATTTTACATTAAGTAGGATAAAGGTCGAAGTTACTAGGATGCATTTTTGGTTGAAGAAACAAATATTGCGTGAAAATCTGTTGCTTAGTGTGAATGTTTTTGCAAAGTTGGAAAAGATCCGTTACCTGAAAAAGTTGAATTTTATTCAAGGATTTTCAAAATTTTCACTTAAGTTCGAAATTCAGACAAATTCGAACTTGATGGAAGTTCGAACTTAAGCTAAGTTCGAAGGTGGTTGATATAAATAGGTCAACAGTACTTCATTTAAGACACCTACCCTCGAATTTGAAAACTCGAACTTGTATGCGGCGAACTCGAACTTGTTCTCGAACATATCACATTTCGAATTTCTTTCCTATTCCTCGAAGTTTTCCACTATCTGTCGAACATACACTACATTTGAGTATAGTGAACATCATAATTCTAAGTAAGTGTTAGTTTAGGACATTTTTGTGGTAAAAATCGACCCTATTTAAGTTTTATGTCATTTGAAACTAAGTGACTTAAAATCACAAGTTTTAAAAGATAAAACTTAAAATAAATGATACATTACTTAAATCAGAGCCTAATAGGACTAAATTACATGGTTGATTAAGTCAAATGGAGTCAAAATCAAGGTTTTTAAGTTGAAAGTGACCGACTTCGAATTTGTTCTTCAGGTTCCAACTTGTCAGAAAGTTTGAACTTGTTGATATATCTATAAGTTCGAAGTCAGTCAAGTTCGAATGGAAGCCTCAAATTTATTTAAGTTCGAATTCTTTTAAATAATCTCGAATTTGTCTATGTTCGAATGTGTTGGACTTCGAACATACTTAAGTTCGAAGTTATGCAATTTTGAATATAACAAATTCCATTTTATTTAAATTTTAATTTCTAATTTTGATTGGTGATTTTATGTGCAGATATGGGTGATCATGCTTTCTATAATAAGCATCATATGGTCATGGCCGTGGATCTCCAATTGCCAGAGGCCCAGCCCTATCGTCAGATGATCGAATTCCTGACGCAGTCCCGAGTTTCGTATGCACTCATGCATAATTTACAAATCACTTTGACGAATGTGAGGCACTTTTGGGAGCACCTTCACGTGGACTGGTCGGTTACCCCTACTGTGCTTCGTACAAGAGTTGGTGGTCAACCTATTACCTTTTCTGCAAACATGTTGCAGCAGATCTTGCAATTGGGCACTGAAGAGCAAGAAGCAGGCCCTATAGATTTTCCTTTACCCACAAGGCAAGCAGCATTTTTGAGAATGGATTATGCGCAAGATATAACGAACGCATCATATGTAAAGAGCGGGATGATAGGGCAATGGCGGTATCTCGTTCATGTTATAATGGTATGCTTTGCGCCAAAGAAAGCAGGTTTTAACACGATGGTGTCCAAATTGCAGTCTGCATTGATTGCTTTGGTTTATAACAAAAGGTTTAGCTTTTCTGAATTGGTTTTTGGAGAGTTCATCCATTAGATCACTGCTCCAGCCAGGGAACGTTTCTTGATGTATCCCCATTTTGTCATGATGATTATCCGTCATTTTTGGCCGAATCTGCCACCACTACCCGACCAAAGTGGGGTTGCCTTGATTGACAAGTGCTTTTTTGCTGACTGCCAGACCTATAATGCTAGAAGGACTGAGCAGGTCAGGCGTCAGGTGGCACCGTTGTTTGGTGCAGTCATAGATCCAGATTTTGTTGCTCCGGAAGGAGAAGATTAGATTAATGAAGCCCCACCCCAAGAACAGCAGCGGCAACAACCGCAGCAACATCAAAGAGCACCGTCGATAAGAACTCCGGTTGCTAGATCTACTCCCCGCCCACAGTCAGCCACTGAAGCTGCTGGGGCGTCAAGTTCGACACCACTAGATGACCAACGGGAGCAAACGTTGGAGGAGATTTGGGTGCAAGGATCAGCTGTAGAGCAAGATATAGCTGTAGAATTAGTTCAAGATATTTTGGATCCTCCAGCTGATGTGCATCATATATTTAAAGAAATAGATGAATATCAACCCTCTGATGCTGAGTTTGTAGACTCAGAGGTTCATGATAAAGAAGTAGCTTCTAGGGAACAGACTGCGGTTGAAGGTCACGTAGAGACCGCCTCCGAGTCTGCATCCGAATCTAGTTTTGAATGGACAGAAGCTAAAGATCTGGCGGTCACAATCGATACATATGGATCTAGATTAGTTGTCCGCAGAAAGAAAATTACAAGGACAGCAATTCATGATGAAGAGGCTGAAGCCTCAAATTTTGATTTAGAAGAAGAAGCTCCTCTTGTTCCAAGGCAAAGAGCAAAGAGGCATCGATTCATGCAGGGAGCTCCATCCACTTCTGCTTCCCCATCTGTGGCACCTGCTGCTCCATCCGCATCAACCACAGCTCCATCAACATCCGCCTCAATTCCATCCACCTCGACTTCATTCACCGAAAACCAGCGGTTTACAGAGTTAAAGGTAAAAGTGGACTTCCAAACAGTCCAAATATACCAGCTTTCAACAACTGTAAAAGAGTTGCAACAACACAATGCATGTTTGGATCAAGAGAATGTCGTATTACAGATAACTGTGGCAGATCAACAAGCTGAGCTGTGGACTCAAGAAGCCCAAATTCTAACTATGCAGACCCTCATTGAGCAGATAATGAAAGATCTCGAAGCTCAGGGGGAGAGTAGCTGCAAAGATGATGAGTTGAGAAGAGTCGGGAGAGATGATGAAGAAGGTGATGATCCAGGCGCACAGAAAGATATTGAGCTAGCAGATCTTTCTCAAAAGACTGCTCAGCAAGCAATTGTTCAGGGGGAGGAAGTGAGGCTCCAGAGAAAGGAAAGGAACCTAAAGCCTTAAAAGATGTTGAACAAGAGATGATAGAGGCTCTGATAGATCTTGATGATGAGGATGAGTTCGGATTTGATTAGGAAGATCTTGAAGTAGGGGAGTTCGTTCTAGAAGAAGTTGCAGACTGGAAATCAGATGATGAAGTAGTAGAAGATCAGGATGATAATGTTAATGAAGTGTTGATCTCAAAGCATCCTGTCACAGAGCAATATCTGAATAATGATCAAAATGTGATAGACATAGATGTGCTTAACTCAGCATCTAATGAAGAATCAGAATCTGATAAAGCTGAAAGGGAACAATCTAAGGAAGAGAAGATGAGATTGTGGTTTAAGAAAGAAGAGAAGAAGATTGACTTGGCAGTGAAGAAGAAGAAGAGGCTGCCAAGTCCAGGAAAGTTGTCAGGCGGAATTCTAAGTTGGTTCTATGATAGAGAACTGCAGCTATTTGTTCTGAAAAGAAGAGATGGACTATAGTATTTGAGAAGAACTCTTAAAGACTTCAACTCATTGCCAAAATGTTAAGTAAAAGAGTTAGCCTGGAAAGAACTGATCAACCTAGGAAATGACCCTTATGCTGAATTTGTGGCTAAAATTATCAGATGGGAGGGTAGATCTGGAAGGTTTGAAAGGCTGAAGCCAAGATCAGGTAAGAGAGTAGAAGACGAGACAAGAATAGATCCTCATACTGGGAAACCATGGGCTAAGATGGTTTACAAACTAATCAGATGCTTAAAGAAGGTTCCGTTGAAGACTACGCCACAGGATATCTTGAAAAATATGAAGTGAAGTGGTGGTATGTCGACAATGAGACAGCTGAAGCCGTAATGGAGGTTGAAGAGGAGAAGACAATTTTTAAGGTATACGATTCATTTCACCTTGTCAACCTATCCAAGGATGACCTGCATAAGCTTCATGATCAGCAGATTTTCTTTCATGAAGGCTGGAGATCTGAAGGCAGGAAGTTCCAGAAGGTAGTCAAGGTTTGTATAGAAAAGGGTGTGTATGATGGTAGTATTTTAAATAGGCCTAGTACTTAGAAAAAGTCAATATCTAGTTAGAAGTTATCGTCAAGGGGGGTTTGTTTGTGCAACCTGTGTGACGATAGAAGTCTAAGTGTAGATAATGTTTTGTAATAGTTAAAGTCTTCGTAATTGCACGTTAATACAAATGTTTGATATATGTTTGATATATGTTTGATATTGAATGTATATATGTTTGACTTAAATTCAAAGATAAGTTCAAAGATAAGTTCAAGGGTAAGTTCAAACATAAGTTCTAGAACAAGTTCAAAGACAAGTTCTAGAATAAGTTCAAAGCCAAGATTGGAACTTATGGTGGACAAGTACGTGGGCTTGGGCCTTCTCGAACTTGTCCAGGCCTAAGTTCGAAATAAATGGTTATAATTAAGGGTTAATCAATTTTGATTAATAATCTTTGTAGAAATCGGTGTTCGAGGCGAATACGAACTTGTGAGTGTTTGCAGAGTGTTTTCAGAGTGTTTTTGGACAGAATCACGTGTCGTGTTTACGTCTACACTACTACAAAAAGCATAATGGACCCCGGTCATAAATGACAATAACCCCCGGTTGTAGCACCGGGGTTGATAAGGGGGGAGGTCTATTCCGAATGTAAAGGACCCCGGTCGTTCAACCGGGGTACATATGTATATAGACCACTGTTTTATTCAAAATAACTGGGGTTCCAAGGCTTATATGGAACTAAAAAAATACAAATAGACCCTGGTTGTTTTGTTAGGAACCGGGTTTCAAATGTATTTTTTTATTTTTTTTATTTTTGTTTTTTTAACAATTTCCGGCACCTATACACACACACACACACACATATATATTGTACTGCAGAACTCACACACACATCTATTCTTACTATTAAATCTACACCTTTTGTCCACAATGGGACTCGAACCCACAACCTTGGGGTCCCCTCTAACACCTTGATACCACTAGGCCAAATACCATTTTTTAATGAATTGATTAAGACAATAAGGTATAAATGTTTTAGTTAAAGTAAAGGACCCCGGTCATTTTATTAAACAACCGGGTAAATGTTGGATTATGTACCCTGGTTTTTTTAAAAACAACTAAGAAAAAGTAAAGGACCCCGGTCGTTTTGTTAAACAACCGGGTAAATGTTGGATTATTTACCCCAGTTTTTTTAAAAACAACCGGGGTGTATAAGAAAAAGTAAAGGACCCCGTTCATTTTGTTAAACAACCGGGTAAATGTTGGATTATGTACCCCGGTTTTTATAAAAACAACCGGGGTGTATAAGAAAAAGTAAAGGACCCCGGTCATTTTGTTAAACAACCGGGTAAATGTTGGATTATGTACACCGGTTTTATAAAAACAACCGGGGTGTATAAGAAAAAGTAAAGGACCCCGGTTACCTTGTTAAACAACCGGGGTGTATTAGCTAATACTCTAACGAATTTCAAAAGAACCCTGTTTTTTTAGCTTTTTTTCAATCAACCGGGGTGAATATGATGGGTCCATTATGCTTTTTGTAGTAGTGCTATCATCGTGTTGGTCTCCGTGTTTTGTGTGTGTGATCAGTCCGTTAAACCCATAACGAGGATTCCGCGCTCGTTGGACGGTGTCGCGTCAAGATTGGATCTGTAGGTAGGTGACCTTACTCAGTATATGGATCTTCATGGTACAGGAAAGAAGATCGATAACCCGATAAGTTCGTAGTCGCCTTAGAAAGTTTGAGATCGCCTTGTTAAATTCGTGTGTATGTAAGTTCGAGAGTAGGTGATTGTATTGAATGTGAATGCCCTATTTATACCCTCACTGTGTCTCGAACTAATCTAAATAAGTTCGAACTTATACTAAGTTCGTTTGAACCTTCGAACTTAGGTCTAGTCCGAACCTAAGTGAAAATTTTGAAAATCTTTAGAAAAATTTCAAAATTTTCAACTTTTTCAATTCTACGAAAGTTTAATTTTTTGCGAAACACTTCACTCTAAGCAACCAAATTATAACACAATTTTATTTCTCCAACTAAAATACATCCTAGTAATTGACCTCGATCATATTTATTTAAAAATAAAATGATCCAAAATAAAATAAAATAAAATAATATAGACTAAAAAATAAAATAAAGTAAAATTTAACTTGTAGAAATTTAAAGATAAAAAAAATACTAACTAAATCTTATCGTGAGAGTGTCATAGAAGGTTCAATCAGATAGCTTTGTCAACACACTGTCAGTGTTGCACTTTCATTCTTTGGAATATTTTTATTCCTTTGGTTGTTTGTCGTAGCATACACACCAAGTCGATTGTTGGTATGTTTGTCCACTTAAAAACTCAACACTTAGGGTTTTCCTTTGGCCTTTTTATTTATCAAGAAACTACCTTACGTATCCCATACATAGACATACTTCTATGATCAAGGCAGACATACAATGATTATGAATTTTTGGTATTTGCAAATCATCTTTAAAAGGCAAACATCCGACACAGTTTTGTATTTACATACAACAGAGTGTCTTAGTTTGTCTTAGAGTTCCACTTATTTTAGCAAGACAGGGGTGATAGGTCTGTACTCACATACAACAAAGGGACATATCTTGCTAGTTTAAGAAAAAACAGCAGTGACAGGTCTGTACTCACATACAACAAAGCGACATGTTTTCACTTCCTTTGCGTTTCAAAACTTAGTCTTTATTTATGATGTATTTTGATGAAGCCATGCATCGCTCAGATTAATTTCCATACCTCATTCATAATAATTGTTTGTGGGCCTCTAACATAGAAATTAAGACCTTTTGGTCATACATCTAAGTTAGTTACACATATGACATTTTCTTGATTGTTTTATTAACTTTTAGGAAATCCTTCATGTTTTATGCCTACCAACATATCAAACAAGAACATGTATATCACTTCGAATTTTTAGTGCATTACGTGTGAAAGTTTAACACTTCGAGTTTGTTAGATTGTGCTATATTTCGTCACTTTGAACCTTAGACTCTAAGACTTCTCTCAGTTTTCAATATTCTATTTTCTTGAAATTTTTATGGTTTTCTCTCTTTTTTATTTTGTTTTTCTCTTTTTAGTACAGAAACTAATAAGATAAACTATTAACAGGAAAAAAAATATTTAACAAGAAAGAAAATCTACTGAGGTCGGGTTATTCTAGATTACGCATTCCATTTTGTTGGACTAACAACTCAAAGCGTGATCTATCAAATGCTATTGTGAAGAGATCCGCATTGTTGTCTTCCGTTGGAACTTTTACCAATTTAATCAGGTTTTTCTCGGCACAATCACGAATAAAATGATGTCTTATGTCTATGTGCTTAGTCTTACTGTGCTTTACCGGATTATTTGTTATGACAATTGTGGACTGATTGTCTATCCTAATGGGAGTATGAGTATAAGTCAAACCGTAATCCCGCAATTGTTGTTGAATCCACAGAACTTGTGAACATCAACTACCAGTAGCTACATACTCGGCCTCGCATGTTGATACGGCTACCGAAGTCTGTTTCTTGCATTGCCAGGACACCAGTCTTCCTCCAAGGAACTGACAACCACCTGTTGTTTACTTTCTGTTCAAGGCACACCCTCCATAGTCTGAATCCGTGTAAGCTTCCAATTCCAGGTCTCCATCAGCATGATACCAAAGTCCTAGCTTCGGTTTCGACATCAGGTATCTCAGAATCCGCTTCAAAGCTTTCATGTGCATTTCCTTAGGGTTAGCTTGAAACCTGGCACAAATACAAACAACAAACATTATATCAGGTCTTGAAGCAGTTAAATACATGAGTGAACAGATCATGGTCTGATACAAAGTCGGATCCACATTAGTATCACTATCTGTACCCAGTCCGAGATTATGATTGACTTGTATAGGAGTGATGAAGTGTGCCGTAAGCTTTGTTCCTTCCATCCCGAAGTGCTCTAGAATATCATAGACATACTTCGTTTGTTGAATGAACATTCCCTCCTTTCGTTGTTCAACTTGTAAACCGAGAAAGAAGTTCAGCGCTCCCATCGCACTCATCTCAAACTTTGACTTCATTACCTTCTCGAAATCCTTGCACATTTTTTCGTTTGACGACTCGAAGATAATGTCGTCCACGTACCCTTGTACCAGTATAAAATCGTCACCTTTCCTCTTAACGAAGAGTGTACTATCAATTCTCCCTATCTCAAAAACATTATCTAAGAGGTGAGTAGACAATGTCTCGTACCACGCCCTAGGTGCCTGATGAAACCCATACAGAGCCTTATCTAATCTATAGACTCTGTCAGGATATTTGGGATCAGTAAACCCTTGTAGTTTCTCGACATACACCAACTCCTTCACTTTTCTGTACAAGAAGGCACTCTTGACGTCTAGCTGATATACTTTGAAGCCTTTGAAGGATGCAAAGGCAAGAAACAATACGATAGCTTCAAGCCTTGCCACTGGTGCAAACACTTCATTATAATCTATCCCTTCTTCTTGGTTGAACCCTATGACTATGAGTCTTAACTTGTCACGAGTAACTATGCTCAAATCGTCCCTTTTGCACTTAAAGACCCATTTGGTCCCTATAGCAACTTCACCATGAGGCAAAGGAACTAACTCCTAGACTTCTAGCTTTCTGAACTGTGAAAGTTCCTCTTGCATAGCTTCAACCTAAGAATTATCCTTCAGAGCAATTTGAACATTTTTTGGCTCAACTTGTGAAATAATACACGATTATAAGCAAGTGTGAAATGCCTCGAAGTCGTTGATCATCGATAACAACACTGTGTTACTATTCACACTACTCCTAGTTCTCACACTGGCTTTTGGATTCCCTATGATGTCTTCAATCGGATGATCCTTACTAACTATCGATGTTTCAATTTCATCGACCTAAAGATTATATCCCAAATTTGATCCTATTTCGCCTAATGGGGGTGTGAGTTCAGACTAAACATTCTCCTCGTGAACACTGTCTTTTAATTCTGAATTGTTTGTCTGATTCTCATCCATAGGAAACAAAGGTTCATCATGTGTTGGGGACCGATCTTCTGTCGATACAGCTTCAGATGTTGTGGGAATGCTAGAATTCGGAAATACTCTACCGTCATCGTTAAGATTTAAGGAAGAGATGTCATTTTCCATAGATCCTCCATTACCACTAAAAGGAATGTTAAATGATTCAAACAGTGAGTCATAATCAAATAACCATTCTGGATCAAGTTGGGGTTCATGTGAATAACTTGTTACATCAATGTTAAACACAATTTCAACTGTACCAGTAGTTTTATTAAAAACCCTCTTGTTTGGAGAATTTGGGACATAACCTAGGAAGTTTCCTTCGTCAGCCTTTTCACCAAACTTAGGTTGATGCTTCATTTTCAACAAAGTACATGGCACCCAAATGGTTCAAATCTAGTTAAATTCGGTGGTCTTTTATTCAAAATTTCATAGTAGGTTTTGTTCAATGATTTGACAGTAGTTAACTCTGTTTAAAACATGACAAGCGGTATTCACTGCCTCCCCTAAAACATGGTGGGAAGCTTTTAATCAAAGAGCATAGTCCTTGCTGCCTCAATCAAAGTCCTGTTTTTACGTTCTGCCACCCCATTTTGTTGTGGCTCATAACGTGCACTAAATTGATGCACTATGCCTTTAGTTAGGCAATATACACCAATTACTGCATTTTTAAATTTCGTTCCGTTATCACTTCTGATACATTTTACCCTTTTCCCGTATGAGTTCTCAACTTGGTCTAAGAACCCAATCAACGTGCCTGCTGTCTCGTCCTTGGTACCTAGAAAGAAAACCCAAGAAAATCGTGAGTAATCATTAATAATAACTAAACAGTACCAACTCCCACCGATAATCCTTTTGTTGATTGGACCGAAGTGATCCATATGTAGCAAATCGAAGGTGGAAGTGATTGAGTTCTGAGTCTTTGATTTGTGTGTCTTCTTATGTTGTTTTCCCTTTTTGCACATTACACACTTATCTTCAAACTGATAACTTTTCAATGGAACACCTTGCACCAGGCCAATTTTCGTGATGAAATTCATTTTCCTTAAGTGCAAGTGTGCCATACGTCTGTGCCACAGCAAAGATTCAGACTCTGAAGCTTTTAATAGTAGACAAATAGAACCCATCAATGAATCTGCTACCGACATGTTCATCATGTACAGATCATTCACCCTTGGAGCCTTCATCATAATCCATTCCTCAGGTATCCTGAATCCCGGATTTAGCACTAATGCTTCTTTATCAGTAAAGAGGACTGAATGTCGTTTATCACAGATCTGAGAGACACTTATGAGATTGTGATCAAGTTTATCTACATAGTACACTTGATCAAGAGTGATCGTCCCATTAGTGACTACTCTTGTTCCAATGATATTGCCTCCTTTATTCCCAGCAAAATGATACAAACCCCTTGTTCCCACTCTTGAAGTCTGTCAGTAGACTTCTTTCCCCAGTCATGTGACGAGAGCAACCACTATCTATGAACCATTTGTTGTGAATACCTGTTGTTAACTCCTGCACATGAAAGAAAGCTTATTAGTTATCACGGGAACCCAAGACATGTCTGACTTGGTAATACCATTCTCGTCCACATACTTGAACTCTTTCAAATACCCATCTCTCCTTTCTGGTGACTTAGGTTTTTGAACAAGAACCTGTTGTGGACCTGAGTGATTAATTTTCACTCTTGGCATTTGGGTTGTCATTTTCTGCGGAGCCCTAAAGTAATTTCGGTAATAGTGCATTTCGTTGTGATAACCTAGGGCTCTACCTGGTGTCTGATGTCTGTTAGGAGTATGTGACCTAACTGGAGTATAACTCCTCTTAGGGGTAATATTCCTAATGACGGGTTGTCGTCCAGACCTTGATTGACTAGGGACTCTAATAGGTGAATTTGTCCTAAATCCTTCATCTGTCTTATTGACACCGGTATTTGCTTAGCCCCTACTCGTGTTGTTGCGTTCGAGTTCTTCTCAGAATTTTGAGAACTACTTGAACTTGCAATACTAGGCACTGATTTTAGCGCTTGTTGTTCTTGCTTCCCTACAGTAGGTGTTGACTCTAGCTTCTTATAGGGACAACTAGAAGCAACATGACCTTTTTTATGACATCTAAAATAAGACATTTTGTCAATAGGCTTCTTATAGGTAGCCTTTGACTTAGGACTCTCACTAATGTCATGTTTTTTTATTGCTACTACTGTGTTCAACATCTCTTGGTTATTATCATTCAAAGTTTCTGCTTCTTCTAATGTCATGTTCTTCTATCCTGAGGGAGAGGCACATGGTTACCATTGAATGGTGGAGGTACATCCTTATATCCTAGGCCCGCTGGTTTCTTAGATTGTCTGCGAGTCTAAGATTTTGCCTAGGTTCAGGGATGAGTTCCTAAACTTTTCAATTTTACTATTAGCCTCTGCAATCTTAGCTGTAGACTCAACTAATTCTATATATCTTTTAAGGTGATCTCTTTAGTCAATGACTCTATATGCTCATAAATTAGCTCATTCCGAACACACTGCTCACTCAATTTGTCTTTTAGAGCTACTGCATCTTGACCATTGGCTTTCATTCTGGCTCTAAGATCATCCTTAATATCTAACAAACTAGCATTTTCTGACTTTAAGGATTGGATTTGAGTTGTCATGGTTGCATGTGATTCTAGCACTAAGTTCAATTTATCATTTAGCGTAGTACATAAAACACATAAGTCATGAAATGTAGAAAAGTTAAGAGATACATTTTTCCGATCAGATTCCACATTGGCCATTTGAGCTACAAACTCTAGAATGGTCTGCTCCTCAGATTTTTCCAATATCAAAGGATTTGAATCGGACTGCTAGGTGTCCTCCTTTTTTGCTTCAGCTCTGCCATCAGTCTCACTTACCTCAGGCATAAAAGCTCTGGCATTAGATTCCGGATGCGAACTCCAGTCATACATACCATCTAGCTGTGTGTTAGAACATACATTCGTTAACAAGCCAGCTATTGCGGCTTGATTCCCTGAATTGCTAGAATCCTGTCGTCCCTGAAACTGATAGTTCTCAACCTTTGGCCTTTGACATTCTCTAGCAAAATGTCCCAACCCCTGACAGTTGTAACACTTCACCTTTGACTTATCAAATCGAACATTGTTGCTTACACTGAGATTCCGTCCAGTTCTCTTCATAAAACCGTTTAACCCTCTGCGTGACCATGGCCAGTGGCCATAGAGGTGGATCATTGATTTTACCTTGAATGCAGTTGCCGTATGCTGCTACAAACGACGCTAGAAGGTTTTGATGCTCCTTAGCTGATTTAGCACTCAGGCATTTTGGTATAGCCCTGAGAGGTTGATCCTAAATGATGTGGTTTATCTTTCGGTTTTGAGAACCAGAAGAATGCCCTACCACTAGATTCTTCAGCTTCAACTGGTATACCTTCCTCTTCTTCGGAAAAGAACATAGTAGCCCCCGACTTCAGTTCACTAGAAGTTGATGATTTGGATTTTCCGAAGTACATTTCAGGATCCTGTACTTCATCAAATTCCCTCTCATTCTTTTGTAACTTAAAGTTATACGCCCTCAATGTTTCAATTACCTCTTCCAGAGTAAAAGTTTCCAACTTTTCTTCATCATGTTTTATCAGCGTAGTGTACATCTCCCACTTAGCTAGTAATGCATCAAAAAGCTTTTCAATCTTTTCTAACTATGGATATTCAACCCTGTGATTATCAAGCTCTGTAAGAAGGTGGTAGAACCTTGTGATTAGGTCATCCATTGTCTGATTCTGTAGCCCTTTGAAGATAGCAAACTGTTGCTTCAGTAATTCAGTTCTCCCCTTCCGAACCCGAGGATTTCCCTCATACATTTTCTCCAACGCCTCCCACAATTCTTTAGAGGTTCGATGATGTTTAGAGGTGTGAAGAATACCCAACGGTAATTCCATTCTAATCGATGATAAGGCTCGATTCTCAGCCTCATAAATCTTCTTGTCCTCATCTTTTTTATGTTGATAGGACAGAACCTTCAATCTGCCCTCGATCTCTTGTGTTGGGGGAACATAGCCTTCGTCCATGTATATCCACATACGCATATCGTTAAATCTCGTGAAGTCTGCAAATCTATCCTTCCACCAGTAATAGTCTTCTATCATCATTAGCTTGGGTGGTGAATTGGATTTGCCCACCTCATGATCCATTTCCTAAAACCTATGTAAACTTGACATTCTTGCAAAATTTTTTGTTCACGAATCTTAACTTATTTAATTTTTAAAACAAATTTGAAATAAATCTTACGGACTTAACTAAATTCGTACAATTTTAAGTTTAAAATCTATTTTCTAAATTAAATTCATTTTAAGGTTAAGTTCGAGATCGAAAAACTTCAAGTTCGTGAACTTAATCAAGTTCGAGAAACCCTAAATCAGTCCTGACAAGTTCATGGATGGAGAAGTTCGAGATTCTGACAAGTTCGAACATAGTAAAATTCGTGAAACCCTAATAAGATAAGTTCGAATCCTTGACAAGTTCGAAATAACTGACAAGTTCATGGATCTGACAAGTTCGTGGAGGAGCGTCTGACAAGATCGAGGAACCCTAAAAACACCCCTAAGTTCGAGCGCCGCAAGTTCGTGAAATGGCTAAAAATTTGAGTTTTTCAAATTTCAGAATAAATCAATGTTTTTAAGGTTAAAAATAATGATTTCTATTGAAAAATTGAACTAAGATGAATATTTGCAAGGAAAATTGTTCGAAAAACTATGAAAACTTCGAAAAACACATGATTTATCCGTAAGAACGCCAAGAAACCTTAGAATGTTCAACAAAACACGAAGAACATTCAAGATTGCTCTGATACCACTTGTAAGGTCACCACGTCTACGGATCGCTTCAAGGCGCGACGTCGTCTAACGAGTGCGGAATCCTCGTTAGACGCTTAACGGATTGATCACGCACGGAACACGGAGCCGAACACAATGCTAGCCGATAGGAAACCGACCCCACACGATGTATTGCTCCTAAAACTCTCTGAAATCGACTTCTAGTTCATACGTGCACTTTCACAAACTTCGAAATCGTATATCTCCAAAAGTCTTCGAAAATAACTGAATAAGTTCATAATATAACACATAAGTTCGTGTAAGGCCCAAGCCCACGAACTTACAAGTTAAGGCCCAAGCACATACGAATTAGGCTAGCTAAGTTCGTACGAACTTGTGTGACATAAGTTCGTGGCCCATGCATTTAAGAACATATTCTCACATCAAGAACTTATCTTCACATTCATGAACTTGACATGCAAATGTAAACATCATACACAATCATGATCAAACATACATGACTTGTATTAATAAAGCCACATCTATTACATAAAACTATCTATTACATATCTAGACTGCTAACGTCACACAGGGCGTACCAACAATGGAATCTGCCCACAGCAGCTTCCAGCAGCAATGTACTCAGCTTCAGCAGTAGAAGCAGAAACAAAATTTTGCTTCTTGCTGCAACAACTGATCAACTTTCCACCAAGGAGTTGACATCCACTTGTTGTGCTCTTTCTATCTAGCCTACAACCAGCAAAATCAGAATCTGAATAACCTATTAGTTCAAGGCTGGAGTCTTTGGGATAACAAAGTCCCAAACCTGGTGTACCCTTTAGGTATCTAAAAATCCTTTTCACAGTAGCTAGATGAGATTCCTTTGGATCAGCTTGAAACCTGGCACATAAACAAGTAGCAAACATAAAATCTGGTCTACTAGCTGTTATGTATAACAAGCTCCAAATCATGCCTCTGTAAGCTGTTACTGAAACAGCTTTGCAACAGGCATCAGCATCCAACTTACATTGGTTGCCATTGGGATTTTGGTAGAAGAACATTGATCGAATTTAAACATTTTCAAAAGATCCAATGTATACTTTCTTTGATTTATGAAAACTCCATTTGAGGTTTGTTTAACATGTAATCCTAAAAAGAAAGTAAGTTCACCCATCGTGCTCATTTCATATTTAGATTTCATGAGCAGTGAAAAGTTCTTGCATAACTGTTCATTATGGAACCAAAAATTATGTTATCCATATAAATTTTAACAAGAATAATATTAGATTTCACCTTCTTTATGAACAATATGTTATCCACTTTATCTCTGGAATAACCATTGCTCATAAGGAAATTAGTAAGAGTGTCTTACCAAGCTTAAGGGGATTTTTCAGACCATAGAGTGCTTTGTCCAACTTATAGACAAAACCTGGATGTTGTTCACTTTCAAAACCTGGAGGCTGCTTAAGATATACCTCTTCTTGCAGCTTACAATTCAAAAATGCACTCTTGACATCCGTTTATAATACCTTCATGCTCTTGTGGGCAGCATAGGCTAGAAACAAACAAATTGCTTCTTACCTGGCCACTGGAGCTAATGTTTCATCATAATCTATGCCTTCTTCTTGCCTATAGCCTTGAGCAACAAGTCCTGTCTTATTTCTAATGACATGACCTTGCTTATCCATTTTATTTCTAAAAACCCACTTGGTGCCAATTATTGTTTTACCTTTAGGAACAGGGACCAGCTTTCATACTTTGTTTCTCTCAAACTGATTGAGCTCTTCTTGCATGGCAGTGATCCAGCTGGCATCTTTAAGTGCATCATCTACTTTCTTTGGCTCCATCAGGGACACAAAGCTAGAAAACATACAAAAGTTTCCTAAGTTGTCTCATATTGTTTGCACCCTTTTCTTGATGTCACTAATTATTTGATCATTTGGGTGACACCTGATCCACTTAGGATCATGTTTCAATGAAGATTCTCCTGTATCAGTTTCATTCTCATTTGGTCTTGCAGAATAGCTTTCAAGATTTTCAGACACACTGATGTCCTGAGTCTGTTCACCCATTGAGGATGAATCATTATTGTTGAACACATCAGTAGTGGATCCAAGGAATCAACATTGATAGGTTCTGGACAAGGTGCATTAACTATATCAATACACTTATTCACACAGGGTGTGCTTATATAATCATCATCATGTCCATTACGATTGATAGTTTCCACTCTGGGTGATGTGGAAGCTTTTGAGTCCTTTTCCTCATCATTGGAATGCATAAGATTATCAAAGCTAAACTCTCCTGAAACTGATTCAGGAACAGCTTTGGTAGAAGCATTCTTAGACTCCTAAAAGGTGACATTTATAGATTCATCTATCACCTTTCTTTTGTAGTTGTATACTCTGTAAGATTTAGAAACAGCTCAGTATCCAACAAAGACACCTTCATCAACTTTGGGTTCAAATTTGGCCAGCTGGTCCCTTTGATTCAGGATGAAACAGGGACATCCAAACACATGGAAATAGCTTATATTTGACTTTCTCCCTTTGAGTAATTCATAAGGAGTTTTATTGAGCTTTTTCACCACTAAGGATATGTTTTGAGTGAAGCATGCAGTATTGACAGCTTCAGACCAAAATGATGAAGGCAAACCTGATGCACACAACCTGGTTCTAGCAGCTTCAATGAGGGCTTCGTTCCTTCTTTCAGCAACTCCATTTTGTTGTGGAGTCCTTACGGCTGAAAAGTTTTGAGAGATCCCTCTTTCCTCATGAATGTCCTCAAGAATACTGTTTTTTAATTCAGTACCATGATCACTTCTAAGCTGCTTGACTTGGGTAGAGTTCAGAACTTCTGTATTTTTTTTATAAATCCAATAATCTCTCTGGCAGCCTCTTCTTTGTTCTTTAGGAAGATCACCCATGTAAACCTGGAAAACTCATCAACCATTACTAGACTGTATCTTCTACCTCCGAGACTTTGGACACTGACAGGTCCAAACAAGTCCATGTGGATGAAGAAGAGAGGTGTACCAATAGAAAAATTATGTTTTGATTTGAAAAATGTTTTCTTTTTCTTACCCTTCTCACAGGTAGTGCAGAGTGTATCTGTTAACATAAGTTATAGAAGGCAAACATGTTACTAACTCTTTCTTACAGAGTTTGTTGATATTCTTGAAGTTCAGGTGTGATAGCATTTTGTGCCATAACCACTTGAGGTCTTCATTGCTTCTTGAGATGAAACAGGTTTCAGTTGTTGGATCAGCAGATTTCATGTCTGCAACGTATTCACCTTTCTTTCTTAGTGCACACAACACAACTTTGCCTTAGGGATCTAGTATGTATCCCAGGTGCTCATCAAAATTAACCTTGTAGCCAGCATCACAAAGTTGACTAACGCTAACAACGTTATGTTTTAGCCCAGACACATAGGCTACTCTGTTGAATATTGCAGCACCAGCTTGAAGGGTTCCATATCAATCTGTGGATCCCTGCACATTGTCACCAAAGGTGACTTTTGGGCCTTTTTCAGGCTTGAGATCACTCAGCAAATCTTTGCAACCTGTTATGTGGCCTGAGCAGCCACTGTCCAAGTACCAAACCTAGCTTGGTTGTTTAACCTGCAGAGTGTCATGGGAAAATATTAGTTATTAGGGGAACTCATCATAAGGATGAGTTCTTCTTCTTCATCAACATTTGTTGATGGACCACTAAGATCTACACTAATATTCCCAATTTGGATTGTATCAGCTGAGATACTCTCCTTAATGACAATTTTACTTCCAACACTGCTAGTTTTTGCAATGTTGAAACTAGTAGTGTCAGCAGGCCTTATGTCCTCAATTTCAGGACAGTCTTTGGCCATATGAGTCTTCTTTCCACAATCATAACATTTTCTCTATTAGACTATTTAAAAGAAGCACTCCCAGAAACACATTCTGCTTTATCTTCGTTGATTTTTTCAATAGGTTTTAACAATTTCTCACTTGTATTAGAAAAACCAACAGCTTGGGTGGAAGGTACAATAGCAACAGCGTTGCCTGTGTCCTCTTTTCTCTTTTTGGGAGGGCAGAGATCAAACACAGGTATTTTGATTGTCTTTTGTCCTTCCACAGGTTTGGGAAACTTATTCCAAGCTTTCTCAGGTTATGCAATGGCTTTTCCTTTGCCTTTACTGAGATGTGATGAATGTTGCCTATCAACGTGATCATTACTTCTGGTTTTAACAAAAGATTTTCCTTCATTTATAACCAGCTTTCCACTATGATTTAAAAACTTATTTGAAATCACAGAGGATTTGCTTTCAACATGAGACTTACCTTTGTTGAAAGCTGGTTACTTACCTTTTGAAAACTTTTTATCAAAATATTTAGCATCAAAAGGGTTAACAGGTTTCTTCCCATCAGCTTTGGATCCAGAACCTGTCTGGTTGACAGGTTTAGTGTCCAAAACTGCAGTTTTAACTTGTTTACCCTTCTTTTTTCTATGTAAACTGGCTAGACACTTAGCAGGCTGATTTGAAGGAGAACACATTCCATCATCAGTCTTTATAGCTTTTTCACACAAACTGTCAGTGTTTTGAGGTCTGTCAAACCTGTTCGTTGAGACCAACTTTCCATTTACTTTTTGGATAAAAGTACTTGGAAACTCACCAAGAGTGGATAACTCTTTTTCCAGATTATTAATCTCAACAATAGAAGCTGCTGTAACAATATCTCCTCCAAGATAGGCTTGGATTTGAGCAGGAATCTGCTGATTGATACATTGCACTACAAGGAAACATGGTATTTGGGAGGGTTTAAAACTATCCCAAATACCTCATAAACCGTGCCAAATACTTTTTGGCACGGGGTTGGCACGGTTTTTGTGTGGTCCTAAATATGAGGGTGCCAAATACATTTGGTTCCCTAAATAACAGTCTCAAATACTTTTTGGCACAGACATTGGGACAGATATATGGTTTTGTGCCATTAGTTGTGTATTTAGTACGGATGGTGAACAAGTTTTCCAAATAAGTATTTGGCACAATATGTCCCCCTGCCAAATACTCATTTGGAACCGTTCGATCAGCAGTCACAAATACTTTTTTGGGACCGTATTCCCCTTGCCAAACATATTTGGCACCGCTTTACGAGTCATCAGAAAAAAGTATTTAGGTCGGTTTATTACCTAGCCAAATAAACATTTGGAACCATTTTATTTACCGTTTTAATTGAATATATTCTACATTGCCAAAACAATTGGCACCATGTTGTAAAACACTATGCTTTGGTATTATTGGTATCGTCATAGTAACACTAATCTAATCGCTTAATGTGATAATCAACATATAAAGTGAAAGAACAAATTAATAATCACCAAATAAGAACAACAACTATAAATCAAAATTCAACTTGTATAAATCATGCCAAAACTCAAGTCAATACCCCAAACTTTAATCTGATAAAGCTAAATAAATGTATAACATGTTAATAAAAAACGTTCTAAAAACTATAAAATTGAGTTAACATTGATATCTCATGACGAGAAAGTACATTAAGTAACGACAATATGTTGTCTTCGAAAGCTTATCAAGTCCATTTCGCTCCCAGTTTCATATCCTACATGATATAAAAATATGGCATGCATTAGTTATTATGAACTAAAATTAAGAAATTGATTTAAAAAAAAAAAAAAAGAAAAGCAAAATGTAATTGGTAGTGTAATATCCTTGATAAAGACCAAATATACTTAACTACCAATTTTTACACTCACATTGTATTAACCGTTAGCTTAACTTTGGTAAGAACACTACAACAAAACGAGCCTATTGCAACCTTGGCAAAATGTTGCATTAGGTCTCCAAAAAGTTGCATTATGCCTAAAGCAACCTTTTAGCAAGAGTTGCATTATGTCCTCTTGCATTAGGTCTAAAGTAACCTTTTTGGTAGAATATGCAACCCTTTTTGAAAGAGTTGCATTAATAATTGAAATGCAACCTTTTTTAGAATGCAACCTTTTTATACTTAAATGCAACCTTTTTACAAACAAATGCAACCTTTTTCACACTCAAATGCAACATCTTTTACATCAAATGCAACCTTTTTCAAACTAAAATGCAACCTTTTTTATTTTCAAATGCAACCTTTTCATATTAAAATTCAACTATTTTTAAACTCAAATGCAACTTTTTTACGCTCTAATGCATCCTTTTTATGCTCAAATACAACCTTTTTTCATTCAAATGCAACTTTTTTTATCTTTAAATGCAACATTTACGAATTTAGTTACAAAAAGTACAACATTTTAATAAACAATACAATTAATAAACATCACCAATCCAAAAAATGTCGATTACAATAATTAAAAGATTTCAAATTCATAGACTAATTACACAATAATCTCAAAACACAATATTCCTAATTGTTAATTATAATGACAAAAGGTATCTAAATCCTCCAAAAAACACCGGTCTTCATATATATCTCGATATCCCAAAACAAAGTTGCATGTCACACAGAAATAATAATAAGTAACTAACTCAAACCAAAATAATCAAATTGATGATATAATTATACTTGTCATAATCGTAATGACATCATACCTTGGAGTCTTGAACCAAACATAGACGATAACTCATGCTAGAAACTCACAAACTTGAAGAGGCAATTATTCCATAAGCTTCTTTATCACATCTTCAACTAACACAAAAATATTACAAGCTCAACTAACACAACTATAATTTTATAACAAAATATAAATATAATTAATTTATAGATATGAAAAAAAACCTATGAGGTAATCTGAAGTGCACTTAGATTACAAGCCTTGTACGTTTCTGTTATCTCATATTTCAAGTCATATATATAGGGTAAAAAAACCCGGGGTTTAATGTATTTTCTCTTTTTTAAACCTCAATTTTGGTTTTAATACTATTTCTAGAAGCTGTACAAACTGATTCATAAACAACTTAATAACTTCACAAACGAACCACTAAATACACAACTAACTTTTAACGAAAACTAACATTACAAACCCAATTAATACAAGTACCGTTTGTATAAATTTGAAGGAGAAGCTAATATTATATCTACTTTGTTTATAAGAGAACCTATCATACCTTGAACCTAACAAACAATAGACGAAGTGTAAACAATTCAACTTGCATGCATTACTCATAAACTTGTGATAACAATGGATGGTAAAAATTAGGAGATGAAGTTTTGGAAGTCGTGAGTAAAATCTTAGACTAGTTTAGAATCATTTTTAAAGGCAGAGACATGGTTCGTGCTGTGCAATACTGTGTATAGTATGAGACTTGTATGGTGTCTGGACATGGCTTTTCTTCTTTAAATCAACACAAATTAGCAGCTAAGGTAGGTAGTATATATGTATGCATTCTTGGCCAATAGCAAAGTAAAAATACAAGTGTATTTGTGTGTCTAGCAACGACGTCATATGCTAAGTCATGAGTGTGTGTTCATTTTAATAGTGTGTGTGTGTGTGTGTCTTTGCTGTCAAAAATATTAAAACATTGACATCAAGGCATGTAGTATACATAAGTTTGTTAACTAGAAAACATCAACAACCTTAATGCATATGTGCGTGTTTTGTATTTAAAAACAGCAGAAGGTATATATATGTAGGTGTGTGTGTGTGTTGTGTCTTTGTATGTCTCGGGGTGTCGAAATTGATAAAAGCAACAAAAAAGTAGCAGTACATACATATGTGCGACATGTATATATTAAGGGTGTGAGTGCCTTTGAGCATTAAAAAAACCAAGATACAAGTGTGTGTTTAATACATGTGAGTAATAAAGATGCATAAAAGTGTGTGATTGTGTGCATGGGTGTACCTTATGAATCCAAATAGAAATGACAGTAGTGTGTATTGAGGGTGTTGTGTCCGAAATCAGAATGTGTGCGTGTCAAATGTTAAGGGTATTGGGTGTGTGTTTAAAGACTAATGTATATATTGTAGTGATATATAAATGTGAGTCCCTCCACTCAATCTTTAACATTTCCTCGTTGATTCAACAACTCCGTATTTAACATTTACATCAAACAAATCATGCTAATTTCTAAACAATTACATCAAACATATAATTGTCCAGTACCTACAAATCATCTAATTTAAATCAAAAAATCAAGCTATCCACATACATCATTGAATTGTAAGTTTTTTTTAAAGAGGTCATTAAACTTGAAATTTATATCCATTGAGTGGATACACACATAACACAACACAATAACACAATTCAAACGTAACATGACTAACTTATTTACTACAAAATGTTACAAACAGAGTAGAATTAACATAAATCTGAAACTGCGAACCATATATACATATATATGTGTGTGTGTGTATAATGTATTGTATAACTATATATTAATGGAGAATGCCATGGAAGATGGGCAAAAGGAGATGAGAAGATGCAGTAACCCAAAAGACAAAAGAGAAAAGAGACCTTCATTGATCTGAAAATAGGAGGGAGACTTTCAACCGCCGCCCCGAGAGTAACCCAAAACCGCTGTGGTGTCGCCGCCACCGAGAGACAACCAAAATTGCCGCCGCCGCCGAGAGTAACCAAAAGACGCTGCTACCGTCGAGAATAACCCAAAGCTGCCACCGTTGCCGAGAGAAACCGAAAACCCATTTGCAATCGCCGCCGCCAAGAGACACAGAGAGAGGGAGAGACCTTTGACCGCGAAAAATATCATCGATTTAGGGAGGAAGATGTTGCCAGAGATGGATAGCAAACCGATCTAGGAATATGTCGCCGGAGGGTGAGTGAAAACCGCCGATTTGGAGGAGGAGGGGGAGAGAAAAGTGGCTGAAATGTTTTTGCTTGGTGTGTAAATGAGAGACCAAACTAGGGTTTTTGGGTGGGGGTGGAGAGTTTTGGACCTTTGGTGAGCTCAACTCTCTGTTTTTTAAGAAGATTTCCTAGAGAATTGAAATTCTTCACACATAAAAGGAAATAAAAGTAGGAAAATAAAATTGTTTTATTTCTCATTTCTCATAACTAAATAAACAAAAAAAATAATTAGCACTATTTAATATTAATCAAATGAAAATGTTAACAATGTAAAATAGTTATATATTTATTTTAAATAAAAAAAAATTACAATCACATTTTAGATTTCACTTTTTGAAAAAAAAAAGTTGCATTTATTTTAGACATATGCAACCTTTTAAAATAAAGGTTACTTTTAACCTATAACAAATGCAACCTTTCTTGTAAATGTTGCCATTTTTAATAAAATATGTAACCTTTTAAGTTAAATGTTGCATTAGATCTTCTAATGTAACCTTTATTTTTTTGAACTTGCTTTAGAATCAAATGCAACTAATTATATAAAAGTGGCTTTCAAAAGGTTGCAATAGGCTCATTTTGTAGTAGTGGAAGGACTTTGCACTTAGAATAATATATAATCATGATTAGCATACACAAAGGTAATACATAGAAAATAGATGATATAGTTTTACTTGGCCGACACTTGATCCAGATCTACGTTCCTCATGAGGGGAAACAGGTGCTAACAACCCTGCACGCTCTAACAATCGTTGCATGCTATCTAGTCTTTCAGCCATCTCTATTTGAGATTTTTCATAATGAGATACCTTTTCTGCTACTTCAGCATCTAATTGCGCCGCTACCTGTGATTCAACCATCCTTTTTATTGCATCTGAAGAAGCTATATAGATTGAAGACGAGCGAGGCCCAAATATATCATGAGGAGAGGGTCCTAAACCAAAAGTCCTCACACGTCTGTTTCCATCTGGACCCAATAGATCAATGTAAAGTTTTTCTTTGAACGAATCGTCTTGCTCAGATTCAGGTATTTCATTTAACTTCTTGTTCATTATTTCCTACAAATAAAACTCATCATTTCCTGATAACAAGTATGGAACATATGAAACATTAATCTTAAATATCTCATATACTTACAACTATCTTCCTCGTATAATCATCTGGTATGGTACCATCCTTTCTAGTACGTGTTTTAATAAACACTTTTCCACGAGAATTGTCTTCATTATTAGCTTTCATCTAAATGAAAAAGAATATTGCATATTCGTTAACAACCTAAGATGAAAGGAAAAAAAGGAAATTAAAATTATCTAGATGTTTTTATCTTATACCTCCTTCCGGATGTTAGCATGTGAGGTTCGTCCTGTCCTTGGTAAGAACTCTAGTTGTTTACGATTATTAGCATTTATCTTGTCTTGAGCCTACAAAAGAGAAAAATCAGGCTTAATAAAGCTAAATAAAATACACAATAAACAACATAAAAGTAGCCCTTATTATGGGTGATAAATTAAAACAATAACGACTAAATTTCTATACTTTTACATACTACAAAATCCTCACCCTGCCAGTACTCTACTAACGATGGCCATTGATCAGGATCTACTCGACTATCAGTAGGAGGAGTCAATAATTTTTCAAGATTATCCTTGTTATGAGTAAAGTAGTTGCTCTTTACTCTACATTTCCACTTCTTCCAATGACTACCGATTAGCTTTAAACAATTCTCTTTAAAATCACTAGGACCATCTGTCTTGTGCTACAATATGGATAAATTTAAATTTAATGTTATTGTCGATTTGAGTTCAATATATTCGTCATAATAAGTTTGATGCAAGTTTATACAATCTAAATAAAACTAATTTTATGGTCAAGTGGGTGGCTAAGGTAACCACAAAGAAGCATAAAATACCTGAACATCCCTCCACATAATTTCAAGGTTGGTGGTAGGCATCTGCTTCCATGAAACAAAATTAAGATGAGCACGGGCCCCACACTTTGCAATTTCTCCAAGTAAATTTCCAACATCGAACTGGTATCCCCAATGGGCTGCATGAACTCATTAAAAGCAATCCGAATTTTCTCTTTTCCTTGGTAACCTATTGCTGGTCCTTGACCCCTCTTACGAGTAGTATCGGCTGTGCTAGGAGATATAAAAATATCAATTATTAAAAAACTATACAAATGAATCATAATAATAACATGAAGTAGTCAACATTAACAACAGAAAGAATAGTTGCAGTAGCAACACCCAACGTTAACATGTGAATTGGTGATGTCCGAAACTCAGCAGCCCTTTATCATGTATATAAGTTGAAGTATGGACAGACTCAAGTAGAGTAAAAAAAGTCAATTTCATGTTACATCATCGATGTTCCAGATGTTTGGGGGAACATATGATTAAACATGTTGTACACACTGAAAAGCGTTAGTGTTGAGTTTCTGACAATCAGTAACAGTTTTGTCAGCGAATAGTCGAGTATGCACATGCAAGTGGTTCCTGTTGATTCAAAAGTAAAAAAGAAGCATGTTAGTTCTGCCAATGCATCAAACAACTTTCTGAATAAACGTGTTTCTTATTTTATTGTACTCCTCCCTTTACCACAGCTGCTTGTGAAGAGTGCTATAAGCAGATTGAAGCTGCCGTAGCCAAGTATCGAGAAATCAAAGAGAGCATCAACGAATGACTAAAGTTTTATGTTACTCTTTAGATTCGTTTAGTGATCAAGAAATCATTCACCAGCATTAGCAAGATCATTATCATCAATGCTTACGCTACCCAACAGGATGCAATTACAATTGTAAAACAGCAGTGCAGTGACTGTCATGACGAGAAGATGTTCACCCATTGACATTGATGACATTGATTTCGTTGAAGAAGTCGTTGAAGCAAAAACATGTTATTTTGCTTGTTTTGGATCAAGAACACAACTATATACGAATTCTTGATAGAACTGGGAAACTAATATACTCGTACCATGTCAAAGATAAATCTATCTCCATATCTTCCATGGCAACAACTTACATGACAATGTGGATATGCCCGAATGCAGGTATGGCTTTGTTAATTCATAGAAGTTATTATATAAAACTGAAAAAAATTAATTCCTAAAGTCATATTTTGTGTAGGTTAAAAGAAGGCGACCTTAAAGAAGCCAAGTCCATTTCTAAACAGGAAGACAAGGATGTGATAGTTGCAACATCTTTCAAGGATGACGACGATGTTTAATCGATGAATGAATCACACCTGTTTAAAATTCCGTTTCATGTTTTGGAGATGATTATGCAGCATTGTGTTGGGGTCGAATACATGAAGTTTCGTGGTACATGCAAAATTTGTTATTTAGTAGCACCCCTAACTTGATGTATCGATGAAAGGATATTGCTGACAGAATGTTTGGTGACTTCTACTTTGTGAAAACATTACCTGTATCGGTCTTCCATGATATAATAAGTTGTTCAAGGTTTGGTTAGTTGTTTTATAGCAATTTCTATTGTCTGGTGTTCTATAACGGGTAACCCTTTCAAAAATGAGATACTTAAGCTTCCACATGCATTCTATTTTATAGAAAACTTATCTTTTTCAGCACCGCTTACTTCCCCTGATTGTATGGTGGATGGGTTTATAACCTTAGGTAGATATCATCTCTGCACCCTCATTGTAGCTTGGGACACACAAGGGATTGTCGAGATCTTTTTATCTTCTCTACAAATAGAGCTTGTCACTCACCAAATTTGTCCATCGACTGCTTTTTCCATGGTGAAGCATATATATAATGAAAATGTCTCAAGATTTGTCCACACGTGACATGTTTACATGTAAAATTAAACATAACATTAATTGTATGTCTGTATGAAAATAACATATTAATAATTACGATTTTCTTTTTGAAAAAAATAATATACTATTAGACAAACATGTAATCACATCGAAATTATTTGCCGCCGCCGCTTTGCGCGGGTTCACCACTAGTAGTCATTATATGCGTGTAATGACGTTTTATGGACTAGACAATTCCAGGACCATAATATGCAAATAAGAGCATAAATCCCTCATGTTAGTGTCTAATTCTTGATTAAAAACCCATCAAAATAAACCTTTGCATGCATTCATTTATCATCCAATTGATGTATTATAGCATTTATGTGACATTCAATTTATAAGAGATGAAGAGACTGAGAATAAGTCTCGGCCCTGGAAAGAATTCTTTATTTTGGCTCTGTTTAGAATTTCTTGTTTCGTGGTTTTCTATTTGTTAATTCTTTCATTTGGTTGATCCTTCTTTTAATTATGTTTACTGTCAATATATATAGGAATGGATGCTGCAATGTGTGTTATTCAGGAGTATAACACCGAGACTAAGAAGTCTCAGGGTGGTGTTATAGTATGAAATCAGCAGCTGTTTATTACATATGTGTGTGTGTCTGCTGTTAAATGTCAAAATCAGCAGCTAGATATTACACATTTGAGTGTGTGTGTCTGCTGTTAAATGACAGCAAGATCAACAATATTATGAGTGTGTTTTGTAATTCTATGTGCAATCCTGTTCAATTGAACCTTTAATGCACCCTCTTCCTTTCTGTTTGAAAAAATATATATGTATGCTAGATGTTGTTACAATTTGCGTTTGAACCGGGAACCCCGAGACATGCAAGTCCCGAGGTATAGAATTGAACAGAGGGACTGAACAGTAGCGTAATTGGGGGGTTGTTCAGGGTGTGTTATGTGTCTTATTTGTTTAATTTATCAACTTTCCTTCTCCATTTACACTTCAATCTTTATGTTTTGCTGATAATTTATATAAATAACCATGGCTGTTGTTGTTGGTGTTGAATAGGACAAAACTCAGCAGCCATATTTCATGTGATTGTATGTTATATACACAAAAGTAGCAGCAGAATACAGGTGTGTGAGTGCATATTATTGACCCTGATAATATATCTCGTGATAATTCACAATTATTGTAGCAATTTTTTGCCTTAAAGGATATTAGAATTGACTTTCTACACTAACTAAAGATTTCTTTAGACACTGCCTTAGCCAAATTTCATCTAAGCCAAATCTATAACTCAACATGTTTTATGCATAGTTTTACATTATAAACGCATTTGTGTGTGTACAGGTTGGTAGAAATAGTAACCACAGCCGTTTATCATGTGATTATTTGAATTTTATTAGTCCCCTGACTAGCATAGACATATTTTAAAATACTATCATTTTCATATAATTAGTAATCAGTGTACGCAATGTAAGGTACCAAATCAAACTTTAACATTGAAAACAAATTATACAATTAACCTGTAATCTAAGTAACAAATATAATGACCTGCACAATAAAAGCATATTCTGGAGGACATCATGCATACACAACATCAACATCAGTATTATACAAACACTTAATAGATTCATCAATCACTAAAAAGCAACACAATCCATTTGCAAAATAAGAAATTACAAACATACACTAGTAAAGTAAGACGGTGTGTAGACGGAAGAGCCACACACTAGCTTAGCCTAAATATCAGGTTAATGGTTGTAGTGCTAACTTAAACAAATTTCCAAATCAACAAATTAATGCATGTATAGAAATTTGATTTAACCAAGAACATTAAATCTAAATCAATAACAAACATATCATAATGAATAACGAAATGAACACAAGCACCAATAGCCTTTAAAATTTACGTGATAGTACATTAGCACAATAACCAAATTTGGATTCAATTAGATATGCTATAATTCAAAATAACACAACATGTCATACGAACATAGCTCACTTTAATACATACATATAGAAATGTGTAACAAAGTAGCATAGTTTGCAAAATTTCAATGGGCAAAAGGGATACTTTCCAACTAAATCAAGGAGGAACGAAGTAGCAGCAGCCTATAAAGTTTCAAAGACCAACAAAGTAGCAGAAGTAGTCATGAATTCAAGGAGCAAAAAACGTAAATATCCACCCATAATTAAGGCACTCTATCATCGAATAACATGATTTCAGTCCAGTATCCACCAATAATCATTAACACTTCAATTAGGGTTTACGAAGCAAGAAAAAAAATGAAATATATTACCATAATAACCACATATCGATTAAGGAGTATAACCTGAAATTACTAACCTAACCGGGAGGAATGAATAATTGATTACAGCCGTATCACCATGCTAAATCCATAATCTGCATTTTTGAATGGGAGGAATGAGAGTAAGGGGTTTAGAAGAAGGGGTTTACCATGGAATGGGAGAATGAGAAGAAGGGGTTTCGATGGGATGGGGGAATGAGAAGGGAGGAACTTGCGATGTACAGAGGAAAAGAGGAACACACAGGTTTTGATTTTTAAGAAATTAAAATAAATTTTATTGAGATGGAGCCAAATGAAAATTATGAGAGGAAAGTAATTGGCGCAATATTTATCACGGAATGTAAAGTTTTCTTAAAAAATTGGGTCATTTGACTCCGTTAATGCAAAACTGTTCCAAATGCATCATATTTAGATGGGAAATTTTTAATCGGTGCCAAATACACAGTTAATTGGCACTGTAGTCGAATGTGTGCCAAATACTAGTATTTGGCACTGTTTATTTGCCTTTCCAAAAACATTTGTGCCAAAAGCCCATTTTCTTGTAGTGTTGACTGACTCTCATAGCTGAATGGCACCAAGAGTCAACAATATTTTGAAGCTTAGCATGCTTTGAGTCTGTATCACTCTTTACTTCTAATAAAATGATGTTGATGTGTTCTACTTCATCAAGTTCAGTTTTCAACTCATGAAAGCTGTTTAGTTCATTAGTTTTTATTTCAAGACCGACTTTAGCTTAGAGATTTCAGATTTCAAAGCACCATGCTTCTCAACAGCAACTTTTAAATCAACAAGTAATCAAACATTTTGACTTTTTCTTCAACACTGTGATCCTTAAACTTTTGTACCTTATACATCATGGTTGGATTCTATTTCTCTAAAGTGCTGAGAGCTTCAGGTTCAGCTAGAACCTGTTGAAATTACTTGTTGAGGGGACATCAGTGTTGGCCATCCAATAGTTGTTGTCCTCTTCATCAGATGATGAATCAGACTCCTCCCAGTCACAAGTTTCAGCCATAAGTCCCTTCTGCTTGTTGGAAGCCACTGAGTCTTCCAACTTTTTCAGCTAAGCCATGGCCATAAAGTACTTAACCCTGTAGCCATCATCTTTGTTTATCATGTATGGTTTGGAGGAAGAGCCAACAGCTTTAGACACATAGTCAGCAGCTATATGGCCTGTTCTGCCACATTTAAAGCACTCAACCTTAGTTTTGTCAAATGCCTTCTTCTTGATGACACCTGATTTTTTTGCAACATCTTACCACCAAACGTCTTCTTATTGAAGTTTATTACAAGCATGAAAAACATTTGCTCATTATTAAACTCAGTAAGATCTTCACAGTCCTCTTCTTCAGACATTTCCTCCATTTCATCATCAGCCTGTTGATCAGCTTGTGTGAACAAATCACACACCTGATTAACAGGTTGTCTCATGCTGGCCACTACGGCTGCACCTCTTTTGGACATCTCCAAGGCATTTCTTTTCTATTGCCTTGATTGTTCATCATTTAACAAGGATCCATAAAGATTCACAAGATCTATGCCTCTAATGGTAGCTGAGTTTTTGAGGATAGTAGAGAAGTAATTCCCTTCCTCAGGCAGTATATCCAGAAACTTGTTCACCAAATATAAGTTGTCTTTAGTGATCCCAACAACTTTGAGATCATTTATCAAGGCAGTACACCTGGTGTAGGTTTCAGTGAGAGTCTCCTTTGGCTTTGCAAAGAACAGTTCATATTGCCTAACAAGATTATTGATCCTGTTATCCAATGTGATTGTGAGGCCATCATAGACGGTACACAGAGTATCTCACATTTCTTTTGCAGTCTTCATTTTCTCAACTTGTTTGAACACATCATCAGGTACAGAGATGACAAGGTTGTTCCTGGCCTTTGCATCAAGGGCAACCAGACGTTTGTCTTCATCAGACCATTGAGCTTTTGGCTTTGTAATTGTCCTAATTTCAGGAATAACTCCTTCAGCAGTAGGAGTTATAGTAGTGATAGAAGTTGGCACATTGGGACCTTCCATCACTATCTCTAGTAGTTGTACATCCAGATTCTCTAAATAGAGCATCACTTTACACTTCCAGCCAGAGAAGTTCTGGTGATTGAACTTGGGGGGTTTTGTCATTGACCCATTGCCATAGTAAGAGGAGGAGTTGGCAGAATTGTTGTCCATGATGGGAAATAGGGAGATGTAGGATATCCTAGAGTTAACACACACTCTAAACTGCTCTGATATCAGATGTAGGTCCCAAAAGGTTTCCCTAGTATGTTGTTGTAAGCTGTAGAGGGGGGGTGAATACAACTATTTTAAATTTCAACACACTTTTATCAATGTTTGTATGTATATATCAACAAGTGTTAATTACAAACAAGTTCGAACTGCAGAATGGTTCAAACTAAGATGACAGAACAACTTATAGACAACTAATCTAAGACACACTCAGACTAGTTACAATGAATTCACTCACTAGGATGTACTCACTGATTTTACAAGACAGACAGACAGCTTGAACAAAAACAACTTGGACACAATTAAGTATTCTTTTCTAAGCAGACTTTGAATGCATGAAAACATAATTCTTTGCATGTTCAGGATATCTCTCTCTTGGTTATCTCACATTCCTTAGAAGGCTCCTTTTATACTCTCTCGGAGAATACTGGTCTAATTGGATGCAAAGATAGTGGAGTGCGTTTCCAAAAAGAGAAAACTACTTTTTTGCACATTCTGACAACCACAACATTTGTCCCTATGTAGCAGAATCTTTGTCTTTTGTTTTTTTGTCTCTGTTGCATATTGCTTTACCTTAAAGAGGAATGCCAACTTTAATCCTTTCCTCTTCTTGTATAGCCATTTTGATATTGGAAATGGTCTGTCACTCATTTCAAATATCCACTTTGTTTTCATGTATCAGAACAGCTTGGGCAGTGTAAGCAGCTTCTGATTTCCACTTTATCTTCGACTGACAAGCTGATTTTTTTGTCCAAGACAATACGTGATGACATGGAAACAAATTCCATAGAATGTATAACCTGTTCACAAAGAACACTTAGTTTTGGTCTAAGCTGCTCAACAGGCATGAGCAGCATAGACAGTTTATGTCCAGCCTATCCAACAGAATAGGACAGCTTGGGCAATCTGCCTAAGTTTCAACCAATGTAACAGGGTGAGCAACTTTGACTAATATTGCAAATATCTTATCAGGTTTCAATAATGCATTAACATGCCTTAAATTATACCTTTTAAGTGTATCAAACAGGTTTGATTTATAATCTCCCCCTATGATATAGAATACGTTTGATTGAGGCCTTTTTGTGCCTAACACTTTTACTTTAAATAAGAACTCTTATTGATTGGAATTTTGGACCTAGTAAAGATTTGAATTTCGGGTTTTAATTATGAACTTCGGATGGTGGATCCAAAATTGGACTTTAACTGGTAAAATTGAATTAAAATTAAGGGCAATCAAGCACTGATGCTATAGTCCTACTACTGATATGACATGTTCCTTGTGGTGTTGTTAAATACACAGTGGGATGAAATTGATTAAAGTACTATTGTGAATAACTGTGATTCCGGTTGAAAGTCCGAGGAGAAATATTATATAATTGAAGTTTATTAACGCACCCACTGTGAGAAATTAAATTTTATATGTTTATATTTGTTTTATGCTAGCTGTTGTTCATTGTGGCATGCTGATTTATTTTCTTTTGACACTCTACTGACTTGTGTTTATTTTGATTCCCATTGTTGCTTGATTACATATTATTACATGTTCTGTTTTCTTTGTTGTTGTATCATCCCAAAATTTGCTAAACCAATGTTAATAATAAACTAAGATACTTAGATTGAAATCATTGGGGATCTATGAAACAACCATATCTATTGATAATTAGTTGAAAAGTATTTCTAAGTCATGGAAATTTATTTAGAAATGAATTAAAGTTGTTATGTGCAACAAATCATGGATTGAGGAGAAACTTGAGGTTTTGGGGACCAATAACCTAAGAAATAAAACTTATATGCTAACAAAGGGGTTATTTAGTAAAACTTTAGTAGTTAATATGTTAAAAATCAGATTTTTGGGGGCCAAGTCGGATTTTGATTCATTTGCAACATAAACACAAACAAGTCACTCATTTCTCTCTCTAGAAATCCCAAAAACCTTCTTGTCATCTCACTAGCTTTTCTCTTAATCTACAAGGACTTTGGAGGTGATCCATATATTGTTGGAAAGCTGGGATCATAAGGAAGAAGGTCATGTAACTGCATGTCTGATTTCCTCAGTTAAAGGTAGGTAAAAGTTTGAATTACTATTCGATTCTGCCAATGCAAAACACCAAAAACCTTTGTATCTTCTCTTTAACTTTTTTCACAATCTACAAAGGGTTAGGAAGGGAAATTGGTACCATCGGAAGGATGATTCAAAGAGGAACAAGCTACTACCATTGCATGTCTACTATCATCAATAAAATCCAGGTAAAAGGAGATGTAACTATGGGTTTTCCTCGAGTGTGTTTTTGGACAACAACATTTAAAAGTTAATTATGATTTCTCGGTTGATATTCAGTGTTTGGAAGCCAAAATCGACCAACAAACATTGAAAATAACGTGGATAATCATTTGGAACTAAGCTTGAGGTTAGTATCTTTACTTTTAATGGTTTTTATTTAGAAAATTCAAAAAATTGGACATCATGCAGATTGGTTTCGAAAATTTTGGGTTTAAATGGTGTATTATGCATTTAGAATGGTCGGTATACATGAAAGAGTAATGCATCTGTTTGAAAAAAATATATTTTTTTGATAAAATATTTTGGTGAAAAAATGAATTTATGGATGATTCATGGTTGAAAAACTTGATTTACCTACATATTTTGAGGGTTGGATAAAAGGTGTTAAACTTGATGTAATTGGTCCAAGAAATGACTCTACATATGCCATGAAATGTTTACCAAGTATTTTAATGAGTTAATATGAACTTCGGATGACAACCATAAATATGTTGAAATTTTTACCAAGTTATTATGGACCGAACTTCGGGTCATAAGGGGACCGAACATCGGGCCTTTTGGGGGCTGGACATCGTGAATATCAAAACTTAATTCTTGAACTTTTGATATATGAAGCATCCGAACTTCAAGTGGTCTTGTGGGGGCTGCGCATCATGTGGGGACAACTTTGTATGCGGTCCAAACTTTTGACCCAATGGGACATCTGAAGTTGGACACTTAGTTATTGAATTTTAAATGGAAGATAAATTGAATGAACAAACACTAATGTTGGTACATACACTGATATAACAGGTTTATTGTGGTATTAATTAACACGAATTGATACAAAGATTTAAGCTGTGTAAGACCTTGTGGCTATTTCCAGGGCATCCTTGCTAACAAAATCACGGTGAGTAATAGATATTAATTGCTACAGTTGTGTTCATTGCATACATACATTGGTTACATTGAATGGGATGTTCTAGTTGCTTCTAATATCTTTTGGCACTCTATATGATTTTATTGTTATCTGATGCACCTTCGTCGTACTTGACATGTTTAATTACATGATAGCTTGCTTTTATTGAAAGTGCATCACTTGTACATCATTAATTTCATGATATCTCTAAACTCCGGTGTGACCGTGGCTGAGGACTTACAAATGCAATTCGCTCTTGTAGGGGACCGTACATCCCTTGGTAATATATAATTCCGGCCTGATTGAACATCCCTACTTGTTAATATTTAACTGCAATTATACACTTTGGGATCCATGCATACGCCATGAAGGAGCATTTGTTGATCACAATACTATTGGTTGATGCATGAAAATTATGTGGAATTATATATCTATCTACTCACTAAGAAAAGTCACTTACCCGTTGTAGAATTACATTTTTACTAGAAAGGCTTAAGCTCCTATTGGGCCTTTATTGTAGGCTACATTGGCAAGTTCTAGAGGAGTCTTAACACTTGGGTAATTTGATAGTTTAGGGGGAACGCTTATGGAAATGAAAACTTCAATGTTGATTTAATAAATTGTAATGACTTTGCAGTTCTTTAGTCATGTCCTCGTAGAATTCTAATCGTTATGCTCTAGTGTTGATGTAAATTTCACTTTTATGCGTTCAGATTATTATATGCGTTTTTAATTTGGGGCATATGTTATCCTGGGTGATAAATGTTGATGAATTAGAGGAAGGATGTTTCAGTTGTGCATCAACATGATGAGCTTTCGAGCTAAAACTGGTAATTCGATGCTACCGAGGATATATGACAAGGAGTTGATCCCTCTATGGTCCCGAAGGGTAGGTGTAGCTTCCCCGATGGTAAATTCCGCATCAATTGAATGTGTTGTTCTGTGCAATGGCACGGTGGAGCTTCGTGCTCATATGTGTTTCCATACTACGTCTATGAAGGGTGCACGACGTTTGTCACAGGTGTGACTCGTTTGTGCTACATAAACACTTGTACAATATATAATCTTTGTACTTACTAAGCATTGTTTATCCATTAGTTGTTGACATTTATCAGGAAAAGGTAAATCTGATGCAGGACCTTCTAGTTATGTCAAAACTTGAAGTACTTGAGGATCTCAGCTGCTCAATTGTGACTGAATAATGGAGACTCTATTAGTACTATTTGGGACTGTTGTATTAAAATTTGGGTATATAGACTTAGAATGAAACCATGTAACTCCGTAGCGTGTTTGACATAAATTACATTTATGTATCTTTCAATTTCATGCATTGTACTAAGCATTTGGGTTTAATTTATGATTATGGGTTGCATGTTTAATCTTGGGTGACGTGTTTGGGATTATTGTGATAAGGGTGTCAGAACGTATGAGATCAGAGCAGTAGTTTGAGTTTTCAAATGTCCGTGACGACTTGGTCTCGAACATAGGTGATGACATTGTAGTAATAATAAGTGATGATCTAGACTAAGATAGGATACAATCTACTAATTATAGGAATTTGACTTTCATAAGGGATAGCGGGTGGTGTACTTAAATAAGTGATATGATTACTAAAAAAATTACACGTTTTAAATTTCAGAAAATCTCTGGAGAAAGAATGATACCGTAGGAAATGGTGTAAAATGATGCAATCAATGATTGCTGAGCAGAACCAGATGATTCAAGAACAGTTTCAGGTTCGAGATGAGGCCAAAGCTAAAAGAAAGGAAGACAAAAAGAAGAAGAAAAAAACAACGATAATGATGATAACAAAGATGACAACGCTAGGTTAACAAACAAACCTAGGGGTTGTCGATTCAAGGACATTAAAGGAAATGGAGCTGTGGAATTCAATGGACTGGGAAATGATGTTGCTGCTTTGGAATGGATCACGACAACTAATTAGACTTTTCGAATTAGCATCTGTGCTAATGTATACATGGTCATATTTGGCACCACCATGTTCACTAAGGATGCGGTCATGTGGTTGAATTCCATGGTCAATGCCTTAACTTTGGAAAAGGTGTCAGATATGACCTTAGCCGAATTCACGGAACTCTTCACACAACAAACTTCCCAGCTAATGAACGTCAAAGATTGGAGGAAAAATTTATGACATTGACACAAGGTACCAAAACAGTGTCACAATATGCGGTGGAATTTATGAGGCTAAGTCTATTCACACCTCATAAAGTTGAAACCGGAGAAAGAAAAGTGACCAGATTTGAAGCTGGTCTAGACTTGGAGATTAGAAGGGTTATGATCAATGTCTGATACCCCACTTTTGCTGCCTTACTGGAAGCTTCCAAAAGTTATAAACAAATTCTGATAATTTCTGGATACACGATTGGGTCTGTTGCTACTACTGCTAATCCTACTCAGTCGTCACCTCCGAAATGACAATGTGAAGGGGGCTACTCTAGTTCTTCATGATCATCTCAGTATTCACCTCAACAATCGTTCTGTTGATCTTCTGCTTCTTCACATAGGGTTCGTGCATACTCAATTAACACGAAGTTGCAGTTTTGCAACAACTACCGTCTTGCACATTATGGTCGGTGCACAAATTGACAGGCCTGCTTTTGTGTGGAGAATTGGGACTTTATCAAAATAAATGCCCACGGAAAGCCGATGCCTGCCATAAGTGTGGTAAGTGGGGGCATTACAGTCGGAACTGCAAGAAGGAAGCATCAGCTGCTCCGTCAGTAACTCAATCATCTGGGGGATCAAGTGGTGGTTCAGTGAACCGTAGGAACCAGCCACATAGGGCACCAGCTCGTGCAATCCAAATCACTTCATGAGTTTTGTTTGATTCCGATGCCAATCTATCTATTCTTTCTACTACTTTTGCTCAACAACTGTCGATGCCTTTGTCTAAATTATCGGTTGTACTTGATATTGAAACTGCTAGTAACACCCTAGTTAAGGTAGATCAAGTGTATCGTAATTGCACTCTAATAATTGAAGATGTAGTCTTCAATCTTGACTTAATTCCGATTGAATCCGGAGAATTTCATGTGATAATTAGGATGGACTGGTTGATTGAGAATAAGCCTATATAGTGTGTAAAAAGAAGATGATAAAGATGACAACTCCAAAGGGGGGAGAGATCTGTATATACAGTTATAGGAGAAAGTGGATCCGTTTCTGGTGACTATTGATATGACCCCAAAGCTAGTTGCTAAGGGATGTGAGTTACATTTAGCTTATGCGATTGATGCAAAAGATGAAAAGAAAATTGTGGTTGATGTACCTGTTGTGTCTGAATTCCCGGATGTGTTGCAAGATGATTTGTCTGGTGTGCCACCTGAAAGACAAGTGTAATTTCGAATTGATTTGATCCTCGGAGCTGCACCTATAGCTCGTTCTCCTTACCTTCTTTCTCCATCCGAAATGCAAGAGATGATGAAACAGCTTTAGGAGTTACTGGATAAGGGTTTCATTCGACCAAGTTCTTCACCATGGGGAGCTCCGATATTATTTGTGAAAAAGAAGGATGGCACGATGAGAATGTGCATTGATTATCGCGAGTTGAACGAAGTAACTATAAAGAATAAGGACCCGCTGCCAAGAATTGACGATTTGTTTGAACAACTGCAGGGGGCGAGTTATTCTCTAAAGATCGATCTGCGATCAGGGTACCATCAACTGAAGGTCCGTGAAAAGATATACCAAAAACAGCTTTTAGAACCCGCTACAAGCACTATGAATTTCTTGTTATGCCGTTCGGGTCGAAGAACGCTCCTGCCGCGTTTATGGACTTCATGAATCGAGTTTGTAGACCAATGTTAGATAAATCGGTAATTGTGTTTATAGACAATATTCTAGTATATTCTAAATCTGAAGCTGAACATGTTGTACATCTGAGAGAACGGCTGAAGTTATTTAGAAAAGAAATATTGTATGCCAACTTCTCAAAGTGTGAGTTTTGGCTGTAATAAATTCAATTTTTGGGACATGTGATTTTTGGAGGTGGGATTTCGGTGGATCCAGCTAAAGTAGATGCCATAAAGAATCCAGAGCCGTCTTGTAATGCCACAAAATTCAAAAGTTTCTTGGGTTTGGCGGGTTATTATCGGAGGTTCATAAAGGATTTCTCAAAGATTATGGTTCCATTGACTTCATTGACTAAGCAAAATGCGTCATTTGTATAGGAGGTTGAGCAACAAGAAGTCTTTAATATCTTACACAGATGCTTCTGGATTGGGGTTAGGTGTTTTACTTATGCCAAGAGGGAAGGTTATTGCTTATGCCTCGAGACAATTGTAGCAGCATGAGAAAGATTATTCAACACATGCTTTGGAGTTGACAGCTGTTGCGTTTGCTTTGAAACTGTGAAGACACTATATATAGGGAACTAAGTGTCAACTGTATACTGTTCATAAGAGCCTAAAGTACATTTCAGTCATAAAGAGCTTAACATGAGCCAAAGACGACCAATAAAACTTATAAAGTATTTTGATTGTGTAATCCTTTATCATCAAGGTAAAGCAATTATGGTAGTCGATGCTTTAAGTCGGATGGCATATTCCAAGGACTGTTGCTATACCATGAATTCAACAATGTTAACCTCCACGATCATCGATGATAATAGAGACGCTCAAAGGGAAGCTTTAAAGGAAGATAATATTGGTGTTGAGGATATAAGGGTGCAAAAGAAGATTATAGAATATGATGAAACTGGTTTAAAAGCTGTTAAAGGAAGGATCTGGGTGCCAATGTTTGAGGACATGAGAAAGGTGATTATAGAATATGCTCATCATTCTAAGTTTTCAATGCATTCTTGAAGCACAAAGATGTATAATGATTTGAGGGCAGATTTCTAGTGGCCCGGATTAAAGAAGGATATTGGTCAATTTGTAGAATGGTTCCGAACTTGTATATTAGTTAAAGCTGAGCACTAACAATCATATGGTAGTATGCAACCACTTCCTGTTCCTGAATGGAAGTGGGAACATATTACAATTGATTTTGTGACTAAACTGCCAAAGACAAGGCATCAATGTGATGTTGTTTGGATTATTATTGACAAATTGACAAAGTCTGCACATTTTATACCGATTAGATAAAGCTAGTCATTAGAGAGATTAGCACATATTTATATGAGTTAGATTATTACTCAACATGAAGTTCCAAAGTCTATAATATCGGATAGAGATAGTCGTTTCACCTCCTATTTCTGGTTGGCTTTACAAGAAGGGTTAGGTACTAGGATCGCAATGAGTACGACTTATCATCTGCAAACAGATGGCCAAAGTGAAAGGACCATCCTCACTCTTGAGGATTTGATGCAGTCTTGTGCTTTAGATCTTGGTGGTAATTAGGATGACCATTTGCCTTTGATAGAGTTTTCATATAACAATAGCTACCATGCAACAATTAAGAAAGCACCTTTTGAGGCACTTTATGGGAGAAGGTGTAGAGCACCTACATGTTGGAGAGAAACATGAGAAACACTGATTGCTAGGCCGACATTATTAGAAGATACGAATGAAAATATACAACCAGTACGACAAAATCTGAAAGTGTCCTAGGATCGTCAAAAGAGTTACCACGACAGGAGTCATAAAAAAATCAATTTTGAGGTAGACGATTGGGTATATTTGAAAGTATCACCGATGAGGGGTGTTACTCGTTTTGTGAAATGAGGTAAATTGGCTCCAAGGTTTGTTGGGCCTTTCAGGATAATTGAAAAGACCGGGAATCAATCGTATTGTTTGGAATTGCCTAAGGAGATGTCGGGCATACACCTGCTTTTTCATGTTGGAAACCTATGAAAATCATTTACTACCAGGAACAAAGATTGGGCTGACCATACTGAGTTGGAGATTGATGAAAGGCTTCGATATGTGGAAGAGCCTGAATGTGTCTTGGATACGAAGGTAAACAAGTTGAGAAATAAAGAGATAGATATGGTGCTGATACATTGGAAGAACCATAAAGGAGCAAATCAAACTTGGGAGACAAAAGTTGACATGTTAGACAAGTATCCTCATTTATTTGAAGGCAGTTAACTTCGAGGATGAAGGTTGAGCGTGTTGGAGCCCATGCTGTAACATCCTAAGATTTCAATTGATGTAATTTGTGGTTATTTAGTTAACTATGTATTTAATGTAATCGAGTTGGAATATTAATGAAAGTTTATTTATTCAGAATTTAAAAAGTCGATTGTTATGTTTAAATAATTAAGAAATTTTAGAATTTAAATTTATAATGAAGTATGATGAAATTTAAATGTTTGGTGGTGAAAACATAAGAATTGGAACTTTATTTAAAGAAGACAGGCACCACTTGTGTAAATAACCAAAAGATGGACACAAAAAGTCTCTTGAAGTCTTGCAAGAGCTCATTTGCAACATTCCATCTACCAAACACACCCAACTCTCTCAAGAAATCTGCTGAAATTTGGAATTTTTGGTTGAAGCTGAAAATACATAGATTTAAGTCATACTTAAGGTAAGGAATTATTGTTTTTGTATTTGGGGGTTTAGACTTCATCTTGGATGAACTTAAAAATACAAAAATGGAATTAATATCTGAGAAATTATTGTTACATGTATGACTTTATAGTTGAAAAGCATCCATTGAAACCTCTGGAAGCATTAGAAACAAGAATCGTCAACGGATTTAACCAAAAAGGTATGAATTATGGAATTTTATGTGGTTTTGTGTTCTTGAAGTTTTTTCTTCATTTTGGTCAAATCTGGAAAGAAATGTGTGTTATTATTAAGGGAAAATGGGTTAGAAACATTGAATATATGATAGAATATCGTTAGTATGGATTGCATGTTGATGAAAATGCATTTGGTGAATTTCTGAGCCAAACTCGTAGGTTTTTGTGCTAGACTGCACGTCGACTCGTCGAGTCAGGTAGGGTGACTCGGCGAGTCACTATGAACATCATCCTGAAAATTTATTCTAAGTGTTTGTGACTTGAACTTCGGGTGGGAACCGAACTTCTGATTTGACCCAAACTTATGGTGGGGACCCGAACTTCGGATGGGTTATTATTGGGTATTAATGTACTTCCAAAACGGGGATCCGAACTTCGGACCTCGAATCGACAAGTCGACATGAGCGAGTTGGCTAGTCGGGCCCAGCTCATGCGAACTTCGGTTTTGATATAAGGGATCCGATCTTTTGGACTTAAAGTCAGAATATTTAGATAACTTTTACTTTAAATAAGAACTTTCAATAATGGGAACTTCGGACCTAGTGAAGATCTGAACTTCGGGTTTTAATTAGGAACTTCGGATGGTGGATCCCAAATTGGACATTAACTTGAAAATTTTAAATAAAATTAATTGCAATCAGGAACTGATGGTATTGTCCTAATACTAATATGACAGGTCCCTTGTGGTGTTGTTAAACACACAGATGGGTGAAATTGATTAAAGAACTATTATGGATGACTTTGATTCCGGTTGAAAGTCCGAGGAGAAATAATAAATAATGGAAGTTTATTAACGCACCCACTCCGAGTACTTGGATTTCTATATGTCTACAATTGTTTTATGCCAGCTGTTGTTCATTCAGGCATGTTGATTCATTTTCATTTGGCAATCTACTGACTTGCGTTTATTTTGACGCACATTGTTCCTTGATAACATGTTTCGTTTTCTTTGTTGTGCATCAACATGATGGTCTTTCAAGCTATAACTGGTAATTCGATGCTACCGAGGCTATATGACCTGGAATGGATCCCTCTATGGTCCCGAATGGCAGGTGTAGCAACCACGATGGTAAATTTTGTCTCAATTGAATGAGTTGTTCCATGCAATGGCACGATGGAGCTTTGTGCCCATATGTGTTTCCGTACTACGTGTACAAAGGGGTGCACGATGTTTGTCGCTGGTATGACTCGTTTGTGCTACTTAAACACTTGAAGAATATATAATCTTTGTACTCACTAAGCATTGTTTATCCATTAGTTGTTGACATTTTTCTTGAAAAGGTAAATCCGATGCAGGACCTTCTAGTTATGTCAAAACTTGAAGTACTTGAGGATCTCTGCTGCTCAATCATTACTGAATAATGGAGTGTAACAACCTAGCTTTTAACCTTACTTTTAATTTCTGTAGTTAAGCTAATAATGTAATTTAATTACATTATTTGTATTGTAATTTAATTAAGCAATGAAATTATTTAATTAAGTTAAATATATGTTAAGGATTATTATAAAGATCAGGTTTAAAGAAATGGAATAAAAATAATTCTAAGGGGTTAAATTGTGAAAAATGAAACTTTCACACTATAAATACCCAATTGAGGGCTCACCTGCTCATTTTATGAGATCAAACCTCTGCTCTATTTTTCAAAGCCACGGTTCCTCATCAAATTCAATTAAATTCATCAAAAATTGTTGCAACAAAATTCAAGAATCAAGTTAGGGAAAATCAACAAACAAGTACAAAGCAACAAATCCTGCAAAGATTGAAGGTAAATGATCATTTAAACTTGTTCTTGGTTGTAATTATGGTTCACAGTTTTGTGGGTATGAAGAAACACAAATTCAACTTCAAATCATCAAAATTAACAAAGGTTAGTGTTACAAGTTTGAATTAACTTACGTGCTTGTCACTCTTATGTGTTTAATTGAACATGTTAGCAAATTGAATTTTTAATTCCAAAATTCAAATGAAACTTCTGAAATTTTAAAATTGTTGCTGTCCAATTCGTTTGATTTCTGTTTTTGCCGTAAATGAGAAGGCCAAGAATGCCATATGGCCTTCGGCCAAAAGTTTGAGGCATTCATTTGTGTTTAGTTCTTCATTTAGAGTATAAATCAACCATTTTTAGCTTGTTATTGGCTGCTCAAATGTAAACGAAACAGAATAGGAAAAGAAAGAGCAATGTATGTTTTGTGTGTCGTGTTTATGTGTTTGCATGAAACTACCGAGACCCACTGAACAATACAGAGAAGTACCGAAACCCATGTCTACCAAAACCTTACTGTGGGTTTTCGATGAGTACCGAAACTTATCTAAAGACCGAAACCACATGTGACCATATCGAAACCTTTGAAGGTTTCGGTAATCCCATAATACCGAAACAGTCACATCAACCATTGTTAGTTTCTTTTATTTTTGTTTCTCGGTTGATGCATGTGTGTGTAACAGAAACAAATAATCAGTCACAGTAACATTTATACATGTATATGTATCAAGCTAAGAAGCGATTTAACATGTGTATGTGGGTGCGATCAACTAATAGAATTCACGGCTTATAAAATCCTTGTGAATGCATCAAATTAAAGTGTAAATAGTTGTGTGATCATGTATGATTAGATATTGAAATACATATTTATGAGTAATATATATAATATAAGGCTTATGATCATAACACTTAGATGATCATCAAATAAAGACATTAACGATTAGACACATGAATCTGAGAATTTGATTATAAAACTCAATTGAAGTCACATATATATTCATATTTCATGATGTTTAGTACCATGATCATAAACATGCCTTAATGAATGAACATGCAAATGTAAGAACTTATAACCATCAAATAAGTTCATGAAATGTTCTTATGTGGATTAAATATGTAAAAGAAAGCTTAAATGACTTAATAAAAGTCACATATGTCCATGAAAAAGGACAAGTGCTTATAAGTTATCAGAATCATGTCAATTAAAGTTCAAGTTCCATGATGATGCAACAAAAGCTTAATATGATATGATAAGCTATGAAAAGCATTAAAGTTAATGTTCTTGCAAACGATAAACTTTGGACAGCTTCAGAATTATCTGAATAAAGTAATAAAAGTTTGTAACAATCTGAACTTTAATTAACGTCAATGAGCAACGATAAACATGATTAGCAATAATTAACAAGTTTAGAGTTAAATAATATGTTAAATGTAAATTTAATTACATTTATTAGCTATGTATTTTCTATATTAAAATAATAAAAGTTACAACTAAGTCATAAGTTTTAATTATATCAATAATTAAGTACTTGCAATGCTAATTAATATAAAAGTAATGAAAGAAAAGTAAAGTAAACTATGTGGTTAAAGTGTGAAATAAGAAACTTTTAAGCAAATAAATGCTTAAAATGTGTTAATCTGATCATTTTCACCAAACTCTCTTCATTTCATCTCTAACCTACGGGTTCACCTTCTCATCAAAACATTCATCAAAGAAATTCACAAAATTGAGAGCAAATCAAAATCAAGTCAAGAAAACATCATGCAACAAAGATTTAAGGTAAATCAACCATTTTTGTTGTTCTTGCTATTGTATTTGAAACCCACGGTTTTATGGGAAGTGAATGAACTCAAGTGGTCTTCAAAATAACAAGAACTAGACAAGCTTATGTGTTTAAAATCTGGATATAAACTCATGCATGTTTATATTTTTGGTTCAATTGATTTTGTAAGCATTCTTAATGCTTAAATCCTGGTTTTAAAAAGAAATCAGAAACATAAATGATGCACTTTTAATGAAACCCATTTGATGCACTTGAAGGTATATAAAGGCCTGTTAATGCCTTATTGACACCTGAAAAGTGATTTGCAATATTAGTCAAAACTGTTTACCCTGTTGCATTTGTTGCAACTAAGGCAGATTGCCCAAGCTGTTTTATTCTGTTGAACAGGATGGACATAAACCATCTACGCTACTCTATCCTGTTGAGCAGTTTGGACAAATTCTAAGTCTTCTGTTCTTTGTGAACAGAACCTGTTTTTTGTGAACAGGCTAAACACTTTATGGAATATGTTTTCATGTCCTCATGTACTGTTTTAGACTATGAGATCAGTTTACAAAGTCAAAGACAAAGTGGAAAACAGAAGTTGCAAAGACTGCCTACGTTATTTTGTTACATGAAGACAAAGTGGATATTTGAAATGGGTGACAGACCATTTCTTTTATCAAAATGGCCATAACAGAAGATGAAAGGTTCAAAGTTGAAATTCCTCTTTTGGTTAAAGCCTTCTACAACAGAGATAAAAAGGAAAAGACAAAGATTCTGCAATGTAGAGACAATTCTACTTTTTCAAAATTTGCATAAAAGTTGTTTTGACTTTTTGGAAAGACATCTCACTATCTCCTTGTCCAATGAGGAAGCTTCACTAAGATTCTCAGTGAGAATATAAAAGGAAGCTTCTAAGGAATGTGAGATAACCAAGAGTGTGAGGTTTAGATCGTGCAAAGAAGTGTGTTTTCATGTATGAAAGTCTGCTTGAATAAAACAGTAACGTGGGTCCAAGTTGTTCTCATTCAAGCTGTCCATCTGTCTGTCTTGTAAACAGTGAGTTCATCTAAGTGAGTGTATTCATTGTAGATAGTCTGAGTGTGTCTTAGAATAGTTAAACATATGTTTTTTCTGTCATCTCAGCTTGAACCATTCTGCAGTTGAGGCTTGTTTGTAGTTAACACTTGTTGATAATATACACAAACATTGAGAAAAATGTGTTGAGTTTTAATTTGCTGTATTCACCCCCTCTATAGCTTAGAAAAACATACTAGGAAAACCTTTTGGGACCTACAACTGGTATCAGAGCAGATAGAGTGTGTGTGAACTCAAGATCTCTCATTCTCCCTATTTCCCCATGGACAACAGTGCTGCCAGCTCTTCCACTTACTATGACAATGGTTCAATGGCAAAACCTCCTAAGTTCAATCGTCAGAAATTCTCTGGCTGGAAGTTCGTAATGATGCTCTACTTAGAGAATCTGGATGTACAACTACCAGAGATACTAATGTAAGGTCCCTATGTGCCAAATTCTGCTACTACTATCACTCCTGCTGCTGAAGGAGCTGTTCCAGAAATGAGAACCTTTGAAAAGGCAAAGCTCAATGGTCTGATGAAGAAAAAGGCTAGTTGTTCTTGATGCAAAGGCCATGAACAACCTGGTTATTTCTCTTCCTGATGATGTGTTCAAACAGGTTGAGAAAATGAAGACCGCAAAGGAGATGTGGATACTTTGTGTACCATCTATGATGGTCCCACTATCACACTGGATAACAGGATCAACAATCTTGTTATACACTATGAACTCTTCTTCGCAAAGCCAAAGGAGTCTCTCACTGAAACCTATACCAGGTTCACTACTCTAATCAATGATCTAAAAGTTTTTGGGATCACCAAGGACAACTTAACTCTGGTAATCAAGTTTTTGGACATTCTGCCTGAGGAATGGAATTATTTTTCTACTATCTTAAGAAACTCAGGCACCATCAAAGGTATGGATCTTGTAAATCTATATGGGTCCTTACTAAATGATGAATAGTCAAGGCAACAGAAAAGAAATGCCTTGGAGATGTCCTAAAGAGGTCAGGTTCCATCAAGAAGAAAGCATTTGATAAAACCAAGGCTGAGTGCTTTAAATGTGGCAAAATAGGCCATATAGCTGTTGACTGTGTGCCTAAAGCTGTTGGCTCATCATCCAAACCATACAAGACAAATAAGGATGATGGCTATAGGGTTAAGTACCTAATGGCCATGGCTAAGCTGAGAAAGTTGGAAGACTTGATGACTTCCAACAAGCACAAGGGACTCATGGCTGAGACATTTGACTAGGAGGAATCTGACTCATCATCAGATGAAGAAGATAACAACTGTCTGATGGCCAACACTGATGTCCCATAAACAAGAAATTTCAAACAAGACCATGCTGAAGCTGAGACTCTCAGCAGCTTGGAGAACAGGAACCCAACAATGATGTATTAGGTACAAAATTTTATGGATTACAGTTCTGATGAAAAAGTTAAAATGTTTGAATACTTACTTGTTGATTTAAAAGCTGCTATTGAGAAGCATAATGCTTTGTTTTCTTAGATCTCCAAGCTAAAAACTGATCTTGAAATAAAATCTAGTAAACTAGACAGCTTCCATAAGTTGGATACTAAACTTGAACAATTAAAACACATCAATTCAATTTTATTAGAAGAAAAGAGAGAGACAGACACAAAGCATGCCAAGCTTCAAAAGATTGTTGACTATTGGTGCCAATCCGCACAGAACGTCAATCATTGTATCACTCAACAAATCCCTGCTCAAATCCAAGCCTATCTTGGAGGGGATCTTGATAAGGCCGCTTCAATTGTTGATATAAATAATCTTGGAAAAAGACTAATCCACTCTTGGTGAGCTTCCAAGTACTTTCATTCAGAAAGTAAATGGTAAGCTAGTCTCAACAAATAGGTTTGTCAGGCCTCAAAACACTGATGATGGAATGTGTTCTCCATCAAATCAGTCTGCTAAGTGCTCAACTGGTTCACACAAGCAAACGAAGAGAAAACCAGTTCAAACTGTAGCTTTGGACACTAAACCTGTTAACAAGACAGGTTCTAGATCTAAAGCTGATGGTAAGAGACATGTTAATCCTTTTGATGCTGAACATTTTGAGAAAAAGTTTTCAAAAGGTAAGCAGCCTGTTTTCAACAAGGGTAAGTCTCATATTGAAGTAAATCTGCTGTGATTTCAAATAAGTTTTTTAAATCATAGTGGAAAACTAGTTATAAATGAAGGTAAGTCTTTCAAAACTGAAAGCAGTGATTATGTTGATAGGCAACACCAATCACATCTCAGTAAGGGCAAAGGTAAAGCCATTGCTCAACCTGAAAAAGTTGGGAATAAGTTTCCCAAACCTGTGGAAGGTCAAAGGCCAATCAAACTTCCTATATTTGATATCTGCCATCTTAAAAAGAGGAAAGAGGATACAGGTTAAGCTGTTGCTATTGTGCCTTCTTCTCAAACTATTGAGCCTTCTAAAAATAGTAATAAGTTTACTAAACCTGCTGAGCAGTTTAACAAAAATGTTCCAGAATGTGTTTCTGGAAGTACTTCTTCCAAGAAATCTAAAAAGAGAAAGTGCTACTAATGTGGGAAGAAGACACATATGGCCAAAGACTGTCATGAAACTGGCGACATGAGGTCTGCTGACTCTGCTAGTTCTAATATTGCAAAAACCAGCAGTGCTAGAAGTAACATGGTCAATGAGGATAGTATCCAAGCTGATACAATCCAAATAGGAAATATTAGTGTTGATCTCACTGGTCCATCAACAAATGTTGATGAAGAAGGAGAACTGATCCCTATGATGAGTTCCCCTAAAAACAACTAATATTTTCCCATCACACTCTGCAGGTTAAACAACCATCCCAGGGTTGGTACTTGGATAGCGGCTGCTCAGACCACATGACAGGTTGCAAGGACTTGTTGAGTGATCTCAGGCCTGAAAAAGGGCCAAAAGTCACCTTTGGTGATAATGTTCAGGGATCCACAGAGGGATATGGAACCCTTCAAGCTGGTGCTGCTCTAGTAAAAAAAGTAGCCTATGTGTCTGGTCTAAAACACAATCTTGTAAGCATAAGTCAACTGTGTGATGCTGGCTACAATGTTAATTTTTATGAGCACCTGGGGTACATATTGGATCCCCAAGGCAAAGTGTGTTGTGTACACAAAGGAAGAAAGGTGTATATGTTGTGGACATGAAACCTGCTGATCCCAAAACTAAAACCTGCTTTGTCTCAAGAAGCAATGCAGTTCTGAACTGGTTATGACACAGAAGGCTATCACACTTGAAGTTCAAGAATATCAACAAACTCTGTAAGAAAGAGTTGGTAACACGTTTGCCTTCTATAACCTTTGTTAAGGATAAACTCTGCACAACTTGTGAGAAAGGCAAGCAGAGGAAAACATCTTTTTATCCAAGCATAATTTTTCTATTGAAACTTCTCTCTTCTTAATCCACATGGACTTGTTTGGACCTGTCAGTTTCCCAAGTCTAGGAGGTAGAAAATACACTCTAGTAATGGTTGATGAGTTCTCCAGGTTTACATGGGTGATCTTTCTGAAGACCAAAGGAGAGGCTGCTAGAGAAATCATTGAATTTATCAAAAAGATGGAGATGTTAAACTCTGCTCAAGTTAAGTAGCTTAGAAGTGATCATGACTTCTGTGAAGAGAGAGGGATCTCACAAAACTTTTCAGCTGTAAGAACTCTACAACAAAATGAAGTTGATGAAGGGAGGAATAGAACTCTCATTGGAGCTGCTAGAACCATGCTGTGTGCATCTGGTTTACCTTCATCATTTTGGGCTGAAGCTGTCAACAGTGCCTGCTTCACTCAAAACAGATCCTTAGTGGTGAAAAGGTTCAATAAGACTCCCTATGAGTTTTTCAAAGGGAGAAGGCCAAATATTTGTTATTTCCATGTGTTTGGATGTCCCTGCTTCATTCTGAATCAGAGGGACCAACTGGCAAAATTTAAACCCAAAGCTGATGAAGGTGTGTTTGTTGGATATTTTGCTATATCTAAAGCCTACAGAGTATACAACTACAAAAGAAAGGTTATAGATGAATCTATCAATGTCAACTTTGAGAAGTCTAGGAGCGCTTTCACCGAAGTTGTTCCTGAATCAGTTTTAGGAGAGTTCATCTTTGATGATCTCATGCATTCCATCAAGGAAGAAAAAGGCTCAAAAGCTTCCACTTCACCTGGAGCGGAACCTATTAACCACAATGGACATGATGATGACTATGTTAATACACCCTGTGTGAAAAGTGTACTGACATAATCAATACACCATGTCCAGAACCACTCAATGTTGATTTCCCTGGATCTTATACTGATATGTTTAACAATGATACAGGACCTGTTGGAAATGAAAATGATACAAAAGAATCTTCATTGAAACATGATCCTAAGTGGATCAGGTTTCACCCCAATGATCAAATAATTGGTGACATCAACAAAGGGGTACAAACAAGATGGGACAGCTTAGGAAACTTTTGTATGTTTTCTAGCTTTGTGTCCCTGATGGAGCCAAAGAAAGTGGATGATTCTTTAAAAGAAGCCAATTGGATAACTGCCATGCAAGGAGAGCTCAATCAGCTTGAGAGAAATAAGGTAAGGAAGCTGGTCCCTGTTCCTAAATGATGAACCATAATTGGCACCAAATGGGTTTTCAGGAATAAGATGGATGAGCAAGGTCATGTCATTAGAGATAAGGCAAGACTGGTTGCTAAGGCTATAGACAAGAAGAAGGAATAGACTATGATGAAACATTTGCTCCAGTGGCCAGGTTAGAAGCTGTGAAGACCACCCCTCACGGGGCGGTTCTCACGAGTCTAGGTCCCACATCATGCAATACGATATAAATCATAACTAAGATAGAGTAATTAAGTGCGGAATTATAAATTACAGGTACATACATATTAGGATAAGTTTAATACAGTTTACAGTTTTTTAATTAAACTTATAAAGGGCACAAGTCTAATCTAATTCATGTCATCATATAATCAAGATAAATCTACCCAGACCACCACATTATTATCTTCCAATTAGTACCAAAAAGTGTTTGCTGAGTAGAAGTCTATGAGAACTCCTGTGTTGATCTTGTAAGACCTAAGTACTAGGTCCGGCAGGTGACTTTCCTTTATCTTTTCCTTTAAAAATGTAAAGTAGCAATTGTAAGCAATGCTTAGTGAGTAAATAGATTTTCAAATTAACATGCTATATCAAGCGGATCATAAGTTCTAGCGTGATATGTCTTGACTGCCGCTACAGTCCTCATGATTGAGACATAGAAGTCATAGAGTCGGATTATGTTCAAGCCACGCTCACGCTTAAATCGTGGCGATCAGCCACATACTGGGCTAGCTAACAGTAAATCAACATGGCGGAACATCGGAGGGTCATTACCAAGTTCAATAGAACTAGTAAAATAGCCAGGTCTAGAACAATAGACCGACAAGGCTAATCAAGCTGAATCAATATGTCAAAGTATATGCAATGATGAAGCATACGTAATCAAAGTCATGATAGCAGTAATCTCAGACAATATCAGAAATGAATAGTAAATCTCAAAGTCATATGAAGTGATAAATCAGATAGCTATCATGATCCACTGGGTAACACCGAACCATAGTGTGCACAGGTCACAATCCAACTGATAATAAGAGTGTCGAATTAATCTAACATCAACAATATGTATCAACCGGAAATCTAGCATGTTAAATCTGAATATCTATAACTCACAGATTGGGGTCTTTGTCAAGCAGATATACAATCCACCACCTGAGTTATCTCAGGATTTATCTTTAAATCTTATGTCAATCTGATCTTCTGTCAATTCAAATATTTGACCCACTTTTAAATCTTTAAATCAATGTTCAGAAATTAACTGAACCTGTCAATTCAAATATTTGACCCTTGGTTTGATTTTAGCTATAATCGAGTTTGTTCTTGGCATTTCGAATTTGTTCTTGTTTTGCAACTTTCAAACATATATTTCTAAGTCTAAAATCATGAATATGCTAAGTATTAAGCCTAATTTCGAATCTACTATACATAATCTATCAGAATCGAGATAAAACTTAAGCAAAATAGCTTTAATCGAATGAAAGATGGAAAAATTCAAATTCTTCTTCAAAACCGAAAATATGAAAGCTTGAAATGTCGATTCTTACCTCAAATTCGTATGAAATCGCTCATGCAACGACAGATTTGCGTAGTACTCTTCGAGACCTTTCCAATGACGTATAGAACTCGAGATTTGGCCAGTCGGTTTGGGAGAAAAGCTAGAGAGAAGGTCGGTTTTAGAGAGAGAGTAGAGAGAGAGAGTAGAGAGAGTGATTTAGGTTTTTAAATGATCTTTATTGAGTTTTTATACTTCATTTTATCATTTTGTGTAATTAACCCACTTTCACTTTTGTATTTTACATCCTTTAAAGTTTTGATCATTTAAATACTTAATAACATTTATATAATTAATTAATTATATTTCCATTATTTAATTAAATTACAATTCAATTTATGTAATAAAATTACATTATTTGCTCAAAGTACAGAAATTAAGTTTAGCTAAATACAAGGTTGTTATAGAATGGGCTCCACCACGCACAAACTTCGTCCCCGAAGTTAGCTATGTTCGTACAGACTGGGATAAGTAGTTTTCATAACATCTTCAGATTCCCAAGACTAATGCGTACCCTTGTGGTGTTTCCACTGGACGAGCACCATCTGTATATCTTTATTTCTAAGCTTTTTGGTCTTCGAGTCCAGAATACATTCTGGCTCTACAACCACTCGAAGCTTCTCATCAATCTTCAGATCAACATGTGGTATCTAAACTTCTCTTTCATAAGCTAAGCTCTTTCTCAAATGACTGACATGGAATACCGAATGTATTCCAGATAAGTCCGTTGGCAGTTCAAGACGATAAGATTGATTTCCTATCTTTTCGACAATATTGAATGGACCAATAAATCTCGGAGCTAGCTTATTTCTCTTTATGAATCGTACCACATTCTTCATTGGAGATACTTTCAGCATCACCCAATCATTAACTGCAAAACTAATCGATCGATGCCGATTATCATAGTATGGCTTCTGCTTGCTTTGAGCTTCAAAAATATTTCTTCTAACAAGTTGAATCTTTTCATGAGTCAACTGTAGAAGGGCAGGTCCTGCTTTTGGCGATTCACCTGTTTCGCGCCAACAGGTGGGACTTCTGCATTTTCTTCCTTATAGCGCTTCAGAAGGGGCCATCTTGATCGTTGAATGATAACTGTTATTATATGAGAATTCGACCAAAGGCAAGTGGTCATCCCAGTTACCACCTAGATCAAGAACACAGGCACGAAGCATATCTTCAAGAGTTAAGATAGTACGTTCACTTTGGCCATCTGCATTAGGGTGATAAGCTGTACTCATGGAGATTCGAGTACCCATCCCTTCTTGCAGCGCTTTCCAGAATCTCGAAGTGAAACAACTATCACGATCCGAGACTATAGACTTTGGCACACCGTGACGAGAAATGATTTCAGTGATATACATCTGTGCCAATCTATCAAGAGAATACGTCTCTTTCATCGTTATAAAGTGAGCTGACTTCGTTAATCAATCCATGACTACCCAAATGGAGTCGTGCTGTTTCTTGGTCTTTGGCAGTTTCGTGACAAAATCCATGGTTATATGCTCCCACTTCCACTCGGGAACTGGCAGTGGTTGCATATTCCCCGAAGGGTTTCTGGTGTCCTGCCTTAACCATTTGACATACTCTGCAGCTTTCAACATGTTGACCGATGTCATTTTTCATTCCTGGCCATCAATAATCAGCTTTCAAATCGAAGTACGTCTTTGAGCTGCCAGGATGAACAGATAACTTGGACTGATGGGCTTCAGATAGAAGAGTGTTGCGAATAGAACCATACTTAGGAATTCAGATTCGGTTTCCCTTGAGACATTGGAGTCCCAAATGATTCAAAGATAGAAATTGCAATTGCCCCTTAAGATTTTCAGAATGGAGATTCTCTTCTTTCAGTGCTTCAAATTGAGCAGATCTAATGTCCTCGATGAGATCGGAAGAGAATACAACAGGAGTTAGGGCATAGCAACACTTTTCTGGATATACTTTCCTACTCAAAGCATCCGCGACAACATTAGCTTTGCCGGGATGATATAGGATCTCGCAATCATAGTCCTTGATAAGCTCCAAGGACCGACGCTGTTTCATATTCAGATCCTTTTGAGTAAGGAGATGTTTGAGACTCTTATGATTGGTGTAAAGCTGACATCGAATCCCATAAAGATAATGACGCCAGATCTTCAGTGCAAAGGTTACAGCAGCCAACTCAAGATCATGAGTTGGTGCACTTTTCTCATAATCCTTCAATTGCCTCGAAGCATAGGCAATTGCTTTTCCCCTTTGCATTAGAACACATCCTAAGCCAGTACCAGATGTGTCACTGTAAACGACAAAATCATCGTTGCCCTCTGGTAAGGCTAGGATTGGCGCTTGAATAAGCTTTTGTTTCAAATTTTCAAATGCCTCTTGCTGTTTATCCGCCCATACGAAAGGTGTATTCTTTCGTGTTAACATCGTGAGTGGCACAGCAATCTTCGAGAAGTCCTTAATGAATCGCCGGTAGTAACCAGCCAATCCAAGGAAACTTCGGATTTCAGAGGCATTGCGAGGCATTTGCCATTTCTGAACAACCTCGACTTCAGAAGGATCAACAGAAATACCTTCGCCATATACAACATGGCCAAGGAATTGGATCTATAAAGAAGTCAAAGTAGAATTTCAAATTTCGTTTGAAACAAAGAACGCTTAAGAAGTAACTCAAAACAATATAAGGCTATACCAGTCTGAGCCATAATTCACACTTAGAAAATTTTGCGTAGAGTCTTTCTTTTCTCAGTAACTCTTTTTGCAGATGATTAACATGATCAGCCTCCGTTTTGGAGTAAATCAAGATATCGTGAATGAATACGATAACTGACTTATCCAGCATCGGTCTGCACACACGATTCATGAGATCCATGAACGCCGCTGGTGCATTTGTTAGACCGGAAGGCATTATGAGAAATTCGTAATGACCGTATCTTGTTCGGAAGGCTGTCTTTGGAATATCCTCCTCTCTTACTTTCAATTGATGATACCCAGAACGAAGATCAATCTTGGAGAAATAACTTGCTCCTTGTAGCTGATCAAATAAGTCGTCAATTCTGGGTAGAGGATACTTATTTTTTATGTTGACTTTGTTCAACTCACGATAGTCAATGCACATTCGAAGAGTTCCGTCTTTCTTCTTAACGAGCAAGACAGGTGCACCCCACGGAGATGGACTAGGTCAGATAAAACCTTTTTCTAACAGATCTTGCAGTTGGTTAGACATTTCCTGCATTTCTGCAGGCGCAAGTCTGTAGGGAGCTTTAGCAATTGGAGCCGCACCAGCAACTAAGTCAATGCCGAATTCGACCTGACGTTCCGGTGGAACTCCAGAGATATCATCCGGGAACACGTCTAGGAATTCACAGACGATCGGAATATCAGATATGGATTTCTTATTGGCTTCAGAGACGGATTCAGAAGAGACATAGCATAGATACGATACGTGACCCTTAGATAGATATTTGTACGCTTTCTCAACGGATATGAAACAGTGAGCACCTTTTCGCTTCTCGCCTTTGATTTCTAACACTCGGCCGTCTGAAGACTTGATCCTGATGATTCGACGGTTGCAGACGATCGTAGCTTCGTTATTCATTAACCAATCCATGTCGATGATGACGTCGAACTCTTTCAACGGAATCGGGATAAGATCGACGTTGAATACAATGTTATCAACGAGTAGAGTGCAGTTACGGTAAACAGAATCAGCCATAACATAATTGTTACTGGTTGTCTCAATATCAAGTATCACAGGGAGTTTTGATGGAGTTTTGGACAGTCTTCGAGCAAAAGCAGTAGATATAAGGGGATGACTAGCGCCGGAATCGAATAGTACGCGAGCAGGGATTAAGTTAAACATGAACGTACCGGTTATCACATGAGGGGTTTCCTTTGCTTCCTCGGCTGTTATCTGAAAAGCTGGAGTCTTTGCGATCGGAGTTGCAGCTGAGCTTTTCATTGTAGATCCTCCAGCTGACGACTGTGACTGAACTCGTTGCCCACTACGACACTGATACATGAAGTGTCCGCGCTTTCCGCATTTTGGACATCCTAGTCCTCGTTGGGGGCATTCTTCACTGCTGTGGCCAATTCTGTTGCAAGCAAAGCATGTGACGTCGTCTGGGTTACACAATCCCATGTGTGACCTTCTGCATCTTTTACAAAATCGGGGCTCGTTTGTGAGAGAATAGGCTTGGACCTTCTGTGGTGAACTATACCGCTGAGATTGCTAAGGTTGCTGGGACTGAGACTGGTTTGGCTTAAAGAATCGACCGAATCTTTGCTTCTTTGGAGGAGAAGGACATGACGGATTAGCTGATGGAGCATAGAGCTGATCGCCATACTCTAGATATCCCCTCTCGATCTGTCTTGCTGCTTCTACCATTTCTAGGTAACTCTTATACTTTATCGCGCTCATCGGGTGTCGGTATCTCGGGTTAAGTCCTCCGCGATATCGATTCATCTTTCTTTCTTCAGTAGCTACTTGATACGAGGAGTAGCCGCAGAGTCGCGAGAATTCATGTTCATATTCGTCAACAGTCTTGGTTCCTTGAGTCAGCTGTATCAGTTGAACTTCCATCTTGTCTCGCTGATCAATAAGGCAATACTTCGTGTTGAACATGTCTAAGAACTGTTCCCACTCTAAAGTCTGTATTACTTCCTCGCCATAAATGCTTCTCTGTGTTTTCCACCAAGCACGGGCAGCACCAACGAACAACGCAGATGCATAACTTACTTTCTTAGATTCTAAGCAGTCGGAAATTCTGAAGATTTCCTCAGTATGGCTTATCCAATCCATTGCCTGAATTGGATTCACTTTACCTTCAAAGTTCACGACACCACTGGCTTTGAAATCTTTAAATTTACAACCTTTTGGCTGTGCAATTTGGGTTTCAGGGTTTAAGTTATCAGAATCAGAGTCATTATTCGGGACTTGCTTTTCTTTTCTCTTATTCTTTTTATCTTCACGTTTCTTAGCTTCGGCCTCATCTCTGGCCTGAAACTATTCTTGCATAATCTTATTTTGTTGTTCAGAGTGTTGGGCTAATAGCTGTTGCATCATTTCAAACATTTGTTGGGGAGTCATGTTGTTGGGAATGTCACCTGATCCTCACATCTTACTGAAAATTAATATCATTTAACTATCAGTTTATAGACTTAGATCTATGTACCCTTTTTCCCATCCTAATAGTCTGTACATCCTATCTCAGTTCAAACCACCTAAATGATTGATACTTATGTATTGCTTCAGTTTGAGACCAAGTATTACTCAAGTAATACTTGATTCACTCAAACTATGGGCTCTGATACCATCCTGTGAAGACCACCCCTCACGGGACGGTTCTCACGAGTCTAGGTACCACATCATGCAATACGATATCAATCATAACTAAGATAGAGTAATTAAGTGCAGAATTATAAATTACAGGTACATACATATTAGGATAAGTTTAATACAGTTTACAGTTTTCTAATTAAACTTATAAATGGCACAAGTCTAATCTAATTCATGTCATCATATAATCAAGATAAATCTCCCCAGACCACCACATTATCATCTTCCAATTAGTACCAAAAAGGGTTTGCTGAGTAGAGGTCTATGAGAACTCCTGTCTTGATCTTGTAAGACCTAAGTACTAGGTCCGGCAGGTGACTTTCCTTTATCTTTTCCTGTATAAATGTAAGGTAACAACTGTAAGCAATGCTTAGTGAGTAATAGATTTTCAATTTAACATGCATTATCAAGCGAATCATAAGTTCTAGCGTGATATGTCTTGACTGCCGCTACAGTCCTCATTATTGAGACATAGAAGTCATAGAGTCGGATGATGTTCAAGCCACGCTCACGCTTAAATCGTGGGGATCAGCCACATACTGGGCTAGCTACCAGTAATTGAACATGGCGGAACATTGGAGGGTCATTACCAAGTTCAATAGAACTGGTGAAATAGCCAGGTCTAGAGAAATAGACCGACACGGCTAATCAAGCTGAATCAATATGTGAAAGTATATGCAATGATGAAGCATACGTAATCAAAGTCATGATAGCAGTAATCTCAGACAATATCAGAAATGAATAGTAAATCTCAAAGTCATATGAAGTGATAAATCAAATAGCTATCATGATCCACTGGGCAACACCGAACCATAGCGTGCACAGGTCACAATCCAGCTGATAATAAGAGTGTCAAATTAATCTAACATCAACAATATGTCTCAACCGGAAATCTAGCATGTTAAATCTGAATATCTATAACTCACAGATTGGGGTCTTTGTCAAGCAGATATAGAATCCACCACCTGAGTTATCTCTGGATTTATCTTTAAATCTCTTGTCAATCTGATCTTCTGTCAATTCAAATCTTTGACCCGCTTTTAAATCTTTAAATCAATGTTCAGAAATTAACTGAACCTGTCCAGAATTATCATATCAACATCATGTCAATATCATCATCTTTTAGCTTTAAAATCTTTATTTTATCTGATTCTGATACTGATAACTCATCTATCTATCTTTCTTTCATTCATATTCTTTGTTTCATTAAATTCTGAAAAGATCAGTATATATATATTAATATATATAATCATTTTGCTAATTATTTTGTTAATTTATGCGTTGTCCATGTGTTTTATTCAATATATTCGAATTTAGGGAGGGGGGTTCGAATTTATGCCTTAAATTCGAACATAGGTTAAATTCGAAATGCATAGCGTCGAACTTAGGGTTAAATTCGAACCCTCATTCGAATTTAAGGTCAAACACGAACCCTTGGTTCGATTATAGCTATAATCGAGTTTGTTCTTGGCATTTCGAATTTGTTCTTGTTTTGCAACTTTCAAACACATATTTCTAAGTCTAAAATCATGAATATGCTAAGTATTAAGCCTAATTTCGATTCTACTATACATAATCTAACAAAATCGAGATAAAACTTAAGCAAAATTGCTTTAATCGAATGAAAGATGGAAAATTTTGAATTCTTCCTCAAAATCGAAAATAAGAAAGCTTGAAATGTCAATTGTTACCTCAAATTCGTATGAAATCGCACATGCAATGACAGATTTGCGTAGTACTCTTTGAGACCTTTCCAATGACGTATAGAACTCGAGATTTGCCCGGTCGGTTTGGGAGAAAAGCTAGAGAGAAGGTCGGTTTTAGAGAGAGAGAGAGTAGAGAGAGTGATTTAGGTTTTTAAATGATCTTTATTGAGTTTTTATACTTCCTTTTATCATTTAGTGTAATTAACCCACTTTCACTTTTGTATTTTACATCTTTTAAAGTTTTGATCATTTAAATACTTAATAACATTTATATAATTTAATTAAATATATTTCCATTATTTAATTAAATTACAATTCAATTTATGTAATAAAATTACATTATTTGCTCAAAATACAGAAATTAAGTTTAGCTAAAGACTAGGTTGTTACAGAAGCAATTCATTTGTTTCTAACCTATGCTGCCCACAAGAGCATGAAAGTATTTCAAATGGATGTGAATAGTGCATTTTTGAATGACAAGCTGCAAGATGAGGTATATGTTAAGCAGGCTCCAGGTTTTGAAAATGAACAACACCCAGGTTTTGTCTATAAGTTGGACAAAGCACTCTATGGTCTAAAACAAGCCCCTAGAGCCTGGTATGACACTCTAGCTGATTTCCTTATGAGCAATGGTTATTACAGAGGTAAAGTGGATACCACATTGTTTATAAAGAAGGTGAAGTTTGATGTTATTCTTGTTCAAATTTATGTGGATGACATAATATTTGGTTCTACAAATGAGTATTGAGCAGTTACGCAAAAAATTTTCACTCCTCATGAAATCAAAATACGAAATGAGTATGATGGGCGACCTTATTTTCTTTCTAGGATTACAGGTTAAACAAACCACAAATGAAATTTTCATCAATCAAAGAAAGTACACTTTGGATCTTTTAAAAAAGTTTATATTGATCAATGTTCTCCCATCAAAACCCCAATGGCAACCAATGTAAAGTTGGATGCTGATGCCAGTGGCAAAGCTGTTTTAGTTTCAGCTTACAGACCATGATTGGGAGCTTCCTTTATTTAACTTCTAGTATACCATATATTACGTTTGCTACTTGTTTATGTGCTAGGTTTCAAGCTGATCCTAAGGAATCACATCCAGCTGCTGTAAAAATAATCTTCAGATTCCTAAAGGGCACACCAGGTTTGGGTCTTTAGTATCCCAAAGACTCAAGTCTTGAACTAACAAGTTATGCAGATTTTGATTTTGCAGGCTGCAGGTTGGACAAGAAAAACGCAACAGGTGGATGTCAACTCCTTGGTGGTAAGTTGATCAGTTGGTGTAGCAAGAAGCATAACTCAGTTTCTACTTCTACTGCTGAAGCTGAGTATATTGCTACTGGAAGCTGCTGTGGGCAGATTCTGTGGATGCAGCATCAACTTGAGGATTATGGACTTGTATATTGGAAAACTCCTATTTTGAGTGATATTACAAGTGCTATAGCCATTTCCAACAATCCAGTCTTTCATTCTAGAACAAAGAATATAGCAGTCAGACATCACTTTATCAGAGATCACATTCAGAAAGGTAATGTGGAGGTAAGTTTTATTTCCACAGATGAACAGCTTGCAGACATTTTCACCAAGCCTCTTGATTAAAACAGGTTTAATTACCTTGTAAGCAAGCTGGGCATGTTAAATAAAAGTGACAAAGTGTCATAATTGTTCTAAGTTATTATATGTCTCACACTGCTCAAGTTTCTCAGAACAGCTTAGGCAGAACAGGCTATGCATGTTCTACACTTAGCCAATTTCTGAAAACTTGAACAACTTGAGCATATAACAGGTTTGACAATACCAGCTTTAAGAGATCACATGTTTCAAGCTGTTCAAATTTCTCAAAACAGCTTAGACAGAACAGGTTGTGCTTGTTCTATACTTAGCCATTTTCTGAAAACTTGGACAGCTTGGACGTATAACAGGCTTGAAAAAATATGTTTTAACTTCAAACATGTTATATTGTAGAAACCCCCAACCTGCTCACTCTCTTAATCTATCAGACAAGACATTGTCTTGTAACCTGATCAGCTATTGAACAGAAACCTGTTCTCATCTAGCTGCATAGGTTGAATGAACAGCATGAGGGATGCACAGCTTGTGATGAAACCTTCTCATCACAGGTTTGAACAATAGCTTAGAACATCAGTTTTGATTACCTTTCTTCATAATTAAGTTACTTAATTTCTTTATATATTTACCTTAATTACATGCGCATAATGTTTGTTAACGTGTGTTAGTAGTTAAAAAGGATCAAGTGGTCTGACAACCATTCTGACATGGCAAACCGTTCCATTTTCCGTTAAAGAACATTTCAAATAAACCGCCTAAACCTTTCTCTCTCCTACACACTCACATTCAAATCCTATAATTACCTCCTTCACTGCTTCATCATCTTCTTCTTCTCTACTGCTTCCAGAACTATCTGGAAACCCCTAAATCGACTAAGTGTCCAGCATCCTTCATTCCAATACTCTCAAATGGCTCACTAAAACAACCCTTTGCTTCCAGTTTTCATTGGTGATGATGTTGAAAAACATCCCTCAGTTACCATGATGCTTACTCTGAAACCCACTAACTATATAGCCAACCTAACGATTACTAAAAACTATGTGGGAAAGGGATCTGAAAGCATTGTGGAGTTTCTGCAAGTTCATCCCCTGCATTATGCTATGACTGCCTGTAACAACCTAACTTTTGATCTAGTCGTAAATTCAGTAATATTTTGAGCCGATAATGTAATAATGTTACATTATTTGAATTATAATTTAATTAAGTTATGAAATATTTAATTAAATTATATAAATATTTAAATTATGAATTAATAAATTATTAAAGATAATTAAATAAAAGAGATATAATATACAAAAATGAAAGTGGGTTAACTAGCAAATATAACTAGATGAAGTATATAAACGTGATTTATAATTCAAAATTCAGATTCTCTCTCTCTCTCTACTCTCTCTCTAACTTTCTCTCTCTACTCTCTCTCTACCTTCTCTCTAAATTATCTCCTAAACCGACCGTCCGATTATCAAGATATATATACCGTTAGAAAGATCTCGGAGAATACGACACGAATATACTATCTCCTGGGAGATTTCATACGAATTTGAGGTAAGAATTGATATTTTTACGTTTTTATATATATTTCGGTATTTTCGAATTTATTAGTTTTATGAAATTTAAAGCTATTTTTATGGAGTTTAACTAGAATAAGTATAATATAATCAAACATAGGCTTAATATTTATCATATTTGTGATTTATGCCTTAGAAATTCATGTTTTAGAGCTGTAAACATGAACAGATTCGAGAATGTCAAGAACAAACTCGAAAATATATAGAACAAACTCGAAATTTAGCTAAATTCGAGAAATTATTCGAATCTAGTCATTAAATTCGAAATGGGAACTTCGAATTTAATGATTCGAATCTATTTACCTAATTCAAGATTGGGATGAATTTTGAAACTAAATTCGAAATGGGAAGTCCAATTTTGACCAAAGGCTTCGAATCTAGCTATGTGAATCTAGCCTATGTTTAATTTTTTTGTCATCTTTGAATTTATTCTTACATATGAGGGGATTCGAATTTAACCAAGCATTCGAATCTAATGCATTTGAAATAGTCTATATATTCGAATTTAATTTATAAATTCGAACCCACTCCTTAAATTCGAATATATTAAATAAAATACTTGGACAACGCATAAAATAATGAGATAGTTAGCAAAATAAATATATATATTGACCCTTGAGAATTAATGGAACAATAAATTTAAATGAAATAATGATTTATGAAAGAGCAGTTATCAGAATCAGATAAAATAAAAGATTTTAAAGATAAAAGATGATGATATTTACATGAGATTGATATTATGATTCTGGACAGGTTCAGTGAAATTCTGAACAAAGATTTAAAGATTTATAAAGTGGGTCAAAGATTTGATTTGACAGAGAACAGATTGAGATAAAATCCTGAGATAACTCAGGTGGCAGATTTTACATCTGTTTGATAAAGACCCAACACTGTGAGTTATAGATATTCAGATTTAACATGCTTGATTTCCGCTTGAGACATATTGTTGATGCTAGATTATTTTGACATTCATTTATCAGCTGGATTGTGACCTGTGCACACCATGGTTGGGTGTTGCCCAGTGGATCATGATAGCTATTTGACTTATCATTTCATATGATATCGCTTTTACAGTTCCTTTCAGATATTGCTTAAAGATTATTGTTATCATGACATTGATTACGTATGCTTCATCATTGCATATACTTGACATATTGATTCAGCTTGATTAGCCCTGATTGGTCTATTGTTCTAGACCTGGCTATTTCTCCAGTTCTATTGAACTTGGAAATGACCTCCGATGTTCAGCCACGTTGATTTACTGGTAGCTAGCCCAGTATGTGGCTGATCCCCACGATTTAAGCGTGAGCGTGGCCTGAGCATCATCCGACTCTATGACTTCTATGTCTCAATCATGAGGGCTGTAGCGGCAGCCAAGACATATCACGCTAGAATTATGATCCGCTTGATATTGCATGTTTAATTTGAAAATCTATTTACTCACTAAGCTTTGCTTACAGTTGCTACTTAACATTTTTACAGGAAAAGACAAAGGAAAGTCACCTGCCGGACCTAGTTCTTAGGTCTTACACGCTCAAGACAGAAGTTTCATAGACCTCTACTCAGCGACCCCATTTTGGTACTAATTGGATGACGATATTATGGTGATCTGGGTAGATTTATTTTGATAATATGATGATATTAATTAGATTAGACTTGTGCCCTTTATAAGTTTAATTTAAAAACTTAATCTGTAATAAACTTAAATCTTAATAGCTTGTACTGTAATTTAATTTTCGGTATTATAATTACTCTATCTTAGTTTGATTGATATCGTATTGCATGATGTGGGACCTAGACTGGTGAGAACTGCCCCGTAAGGGGTGGTCTTCACAGGATGGTATCAAAGCCCATAGTTTGAGTGAATCAAGTATTACGTGAGTATACTTGGTCTCAAACTGAAGCAATACATATGTATCAATCATTTAGATGGTTTGAACTGAGATAGGATGTACAGACTATTAGGATGGGAAAAAGGGTACATAGATCTAAGTCTATAAACTGATAGTTAATTGATTTTAATTTTCAGCTAAGATGTCAGGATCAGGATCAGGTGACATACCAAGCAACATGACCCCACAACAAATGTTTGAGATGATGCAACAATTACTAGCACAACACTCAGAACAACAGATTAAGATTATGCAAGAACAGTTTCAGGCCAGAGATGAGGCCGAAGCTAAAAGACGTAATGATAAGAAAAATAAGCGAAAAGATAAGCAAGTCCAGAATGAAGAATCTGATTCTGATAACTCTACCCCTGAAACCCAAATCGAGCAGCCTAAAGGCTGTAAGTTCAAGGACTTCAAAGCGAGCGGTGCCCTGAACTTTGAGGGTACAGTGAATCCAATTCAGGCGATGGATTGGATCAGTCATACCGAAGAGATCTTTAGAATCTCTGACTGTTTAGATTCAAAGAAAGTGAGCTATGCGTCTGCGTTATTTGTTGGAGCTGCCCGTGCATGGTGGAAGACCCAGAGAAGTATCTATGGCGAAGAAATTATTCAGACTTTAGAGTGGAACCAGTTCTTAGATATGTTTAACGCAAAGTATTGCCCGATCGATCAACAAGATAAGATGGAAGTCCAACTAATGCAGCTGACCCAAGGAACAAAGACTGTTGATGAATACGAGCACGAATTCTCTCGCCTTTGCGGTTACTCTTCATATCAAGTAGCTACCGAAGAAAGGAAGATGAATAGATTCCATGGAGGACTCAACCCGAGATACCGACATCCGATGAGTGCGATAAAGTATAAGAGTTATCTGGAAATGGTAGAGGCGGCAAGACAGATCGAGAGAGGATTGGAGTATGGCGATCAGCTCTACGCTCCATTAGCGAATCCGACATGTCCATCTCCTCCGAAGAAACAGCGATTTGGCAGATTCTTTAAGCCAAATAAGTCTCAGTCCCAGCAATCTCAGCAGTATAGTTCACAGCCGAAATCGCAAGCCTACTCACTGACAAACGAGCCACGATTCTGCAAGAGATGCAGAAAATCACACATGGGGCTGTGTAACCCAGATGATGTTACTTGTTTCGCGTGTAACCGAATCGGGCACAGCAGTGAAGAATGCCCACAGCAGGGACGAGGATGTGCAAAGTGCGGGAAAGGAGGACACTTTATGTATCAGTGTCGAAGCGGACAACGATTTCAATCACAGTCGTCAACGGGAGGATCTACGATGAAGAGTTCAGCTGCTACTCCGACCGCAAGGACTCGAGCTTTTCAGATAACGGCCGAAGAAGCAAAAGAAACGCCTGACGTAGTTACCGGTACGTTCATGCTTAACTCAATTCCTGCTCGCGTATTATTTGATTCCGGTGCTAGTCGTTCTTTCATATCAACATCTTTTGCTCAAAGATTATATAAGTCCCCATCAAAGCTTCCCGTAGTGCTTGACATTGAGACGGCCAGTAACAGTTACGTTATGGCTGATTCTGTATACCGAAACTGCACTCTACACGTTGATAACGTCGTATTCAACCTTGATCTCATTCCTATTCCGTTGAAAGAGTTCGAAGTCATCGTCGGTATGGATTGGCTAATGAATAACGAGGCTACGATCGTCTGCAATCGGCGAATCATCAGAATTAGGTCTTCAGACGGCCGAGTATTGGAAATCAAAGGTGAAAAGCGAAAAGGTGATCACTGCTTCATTTCTGTTGATAAAGCGTATAAGTATCTATCTAAGGGTCACGAATCGTATTTATGCTATGTCTCATCTTAATCTAACTCTGAAGCCCAAAAGAAATCTTTATCTGATATCCCTATCGTCTGTGAGTTTCATGACGTCTTTCCTGACGATATTTCTGGAGTGCCACCGGAACGTCAAGTCGAATTCGGCATTGACTTAGTTCCTGGTGCGGCTCCCATTGCCAAAGCTCCCTACAGACTTGCACCTGCAGAAATGCAGGAAATGTCAAAGCAGTTGCAAGAGCTGTTAGAGAAGGGTTTTATCCGACCGAGTTCATCTCCGTGGGGTGCACCTGTCTTATTCGTTAAGAAGAAAGACAGAACTTTTCGAATGTGCATTAATTACCGCGAGTTGAACAAAGTCACAATAAAGAATAAGTATCCACTGCCCAGAATTGATGATCTATTTGATCAGCTACAAGGAGCCAGCTATTTCTCGAAAATCGATCTTCGTTCTGGGTATCGTCAGTTGAAAGTTAAAGATGAGGATATTCCGAAGACAGCCTTCTGTACAAGATACGGTCATTACGAATTTCTCGTAATGCCGTTTGGCTTGACAAATGCACCAGCGGCGTTCATGGATCTCATGAATCGTGTGTGCAGACCTATGTTGGATAAATCAGTTATTGTATTCATAGACGATATTCTGATTTACTCCAAAACGGAGGCTGATCATTCTATTCATCTGCGGCAGTTGCTAGAGTTATTAAGAAAAGAAAGACTCTACGCAAAATTCTCTAAGTGCGAATTTTGGCTCAGACAGGTATAATTTCTATTATATATGTCTTGAGCTATTTCCTAAGTATTCTTTGATTTACATCAGAACTTGAATTTCTACTTTGATTCTTATAGATTCAATTCCTTGGCCATGTTGTTTCTGGCGAAGGTATTTCTATTGATCCTTCTAAAGTCGAGGCCGTTCAGAAATGGCAAACACCTCGCAATGCCTCTGAAATAAGAAGTTTCCTTGGATTGGCCGGTTACTATCGGCGATTCATAAAGGACTTCTCAAAGATTGCTGTGCCACTTACGATGTTAACACGAAAGAATACACCTTTCGTATGGGCAGATAAACAGCAAGAGGCATTTGAAACGTTGAAACAGAAACTGATTCAAGCGCCGATCCTAGCCTTACCAGAAGGCAATGATGATTTCGTTGTCTATAGCGATGCATCTGGTACTGGCTTAGGATGTGTTCTGATGCAAAGGGGAAAAGTAATTGCCTACGCTTCAAGGCAATTGAAAGACTACGAGAAAAGTGCACCAACTCATGATCTTGAGTTGGCTGCCGTTACCTTTGCTCTGAAAATCTGGCGTCACTATCTATATGGGACTCGGTGTCAGCTCTGCACCGATCACAAGAGTCTCAAACATCTTTTCACTCAAAAGGATCTAAATATGAAACAGCGTCGGTCCTTGGAGCTTATCAAGGACTATGATTGCGAGATCCTATATCATCCCGGCAAAGCAAATGTTGTCGCGGATGCTTTAAGTAGGAAAGTTTATCCGGAAAAGTGCTGCTATGCCCTGACTCCAGTTATATTCTCTTCTGATCTTATTGAAGATATCAGAGTTGCTCAAACTGAAGCACTGAAAGAAGAGAATATTGATTCTGAAAATCTTAAAGGGCAATTACAATTTCTAATTCTGAATCATTTGGGACTTCACTGTCTCAAGGGAAACCGAATCTGGGTTCCTAAGTATGGTTCAATTCGCAGCACTCTTCTATCTGAAGCTCATCAGTCCAGTTTATCTATTCATCCTGGCAGCTCAAAGATGTACTTTGATCTGAAAGCTGATTACTGGTGGCCAGGAATGAAGAAAGACATCGGTCGATGTGTTGAAAGCTGCAGAATCTGTCAGATGGTTAAGGCAGAACACCAGAAACCCTTCGAGGATATGCAACCACTGCCAGTTCCTGAATGGAAGTGGGAACATATAACTATGGATTTCATTACAAAGCTGCCTAAAACCAAAAGACAGCACGACTCCATCTGGGTAGTCGTGGATCGATTAATGAAATCAGCTCACTTCATACCGATGAAGGAAACATATTCCCTCGATAGATTGGCACAGCTATACATCACTGAAATCATTTCTCGTCACGGTGTGCCAAAGTCTATCGTATCAGATCGTGATAGTCGTTTCACTTCGAGATTCTGGCAAGCACTGCAAGAAGGGATGGGTACTTGGATTTCTATGAGTACTGCTTATCATCCAAGTGCAGATGGTCAGAGTGAGCGTACTATCCTTACTCTTGAAGATATGCTTCGTGCCTGCATTCTTGATCTAGGTGTTAATTGGGATGACCACTTGCCGTTGGTCGAATTCTCTTACAACAACAGTTATCATTCAACGATCAAGATGGCTTTTTTTGAAGCTTTATATGGAAGAAAGTTCAGAACTCCCTCCTGTTGGCGCGAAACAGGTGAATCGCCAATAGCAGGTCCTGCCCTTCTACAGTTGACTCATGAGAAGATTCAACTCGTCAGAAGGAACATACTTGAAGCTCAAAGCAGGCAGAAGTCATATTATGATAATCGACACAGATCAATAAGCTTTGCAGTTAACGATTGGGTGATGCTGAAAGTATCTCCAATGAGAAATGTGGTTCGATTTATAAAGAGAAACAAGCTAGCTCCGAGATTCATTGGTCCGTTCAAGATTGTCGAAAAGATAGGAAATCAGTCTTATCGTCTTGAACTGCCAGCGGACTTATCTGGAATACATCCTGTATTTCATGTCAGTCATCTGAGAAAGAGCTTAGCAGACGAAAGAGAAGTTCAAATACCACACGTTAACTTGCAGATTGATGAGAAGCTTCGCGTGGTTGAAGAGCCAGAACGTATTCTGGACTCGAAGACCAAAAAGCTTCAGAATAAAGAGATACAGATGGTGCTCGTCCAGTGGAAACACCACAAAGGTTCGCATCAGTCTTGGGATTCCAGAGATGTCATGAAAGCTACTTATCCAAGTCTGTTCGAACATAGCTAACTTCGGGGACGAAGTTTGTGCGTGGTGGAGCCCATTCTGTAACAACCTAACTTTTGATCTAGTCGTAAATTCAGTAATATTTTGAGCCGATAATGTAACAATGTTACATTATTTGAATTATAATTTAATTAAGTTATGAAATTTTTAATTAAATTATATAAATATTTAAATTATGAATTAATAAATTATTAAAGATAATTAAATAAAAGAGATATAATATACAAAAATGAAAGTGGGTTAACTAGCAAATATAACTAGATGAAGTATATAAACGTGATTTATATTTCAAAATTCAGATTCTCTCTCTCTCTCTACTCTCTCTCTCTCTCTAACTTTCTCTCTCTACTCTCTCTACCTTCTCTCTAAATTATCTCCTAAACCGACCATCCGATTATCAAGATATATATACCGTTAGAAAGATCTCGGAGAATACTACACGAATATACTATCTCCTGCGAGATTTCATACGAATTTGAGGTAAGAATTGATATTTTTACGTTTTTATATATATTTCGGTATTTTCGAATTTATTAGTTTTATGAAATTTAAAGCTATTTTTATGGAGTTTAACTAGAATAAGTATAATATAATCAAACATAGGCTTAATATTTATCATATTTGTGATTTATGCCTTAGAAATTCATGTTTTAGAGCTGTAAACATGAACAGATTCGAGAATGTCAAGAACAAACTCGAAAATATATAGAACAAACTCGAAATTTAGCTAAATTCGAGAAATTATTCGAATCTAGTCATTAAATTCGAAATGGGAACTTCGAATTTAATGATTCGAATCTATTCACCTAATTCAAGATTGGGATGAATTTTGAAACTAAATTCGAAATGGGAAGTCCAATTTTGACCAAAGGCTTCGAATCTAACTATGTGAATCAAGCCTATGTTTAATTTTTTTGTCATCTTTGAATTTATTCTTACATTTGAGGGGATTCGAATTTAACCAAGCATTCGAATCTAATGTATTTGAAATAGTCTATATGTTCGAATTTAATTTATAAATTCGAACCCCACTCCTTAAATTCGAATATATTAAATGAAATACTTGGACAACGCATAAAATAATGAGATAGTTAGCAAAATAAATATATATATTGACCCTTGAGAATTAATGGAACAATAAATTTAAATGAAAGAATGATTTATGAAAGAGCAGTTATCAGAATCTGATAAAATAAAAGATTTTAAAGATAAAAGATGATGATATTTACATGAGATTGATATTATGATTCTGGACAGGTTCAGTGAAATTCTGAACATAGATTTAAAGATTTATAAAGTGGGTCAAAGATTTGATTTGACAGAGAACAGATTGAGATAAAATCCTGAGATAACTCAGGTGGCAGATTTTACATCTGTTTGATAAAGACCCAACACTGTGAGTTATAGATATTCAGATTTAACATGCTTGATTTCCGGTTGAGACATATTGTTGATGCTAGATTAATTTGACATTCATTTATCAGCTGGATTGTGACCTGTGCACACCATGGTTGGGTGTTGCCCAGTGGATCATGATAGCTATTTGACTTATCATTTCATATGATATCGCTTTTACAGTTCCTTTCAGATATTGCTTAAAGATTATTACTATCATGACATTGATTACGTATGCTTCATCATTGCATATACTTGACATATTGATTCAGCTTGATTAGCCCTGATTGGTCTATTGTTCTAGACCTGGCTATTTCACCAGTTCTATTAAACTTGGTAATGACCTCCGATATTCCGCCACGTTGATTTACAGGTAGCTAGCCCAGTATGTGGCTGATCCCCACGATTTAAGCGTGAGCATGGCCTGAGCATCATCCGACTCTATGACTTCTATGTCTCAATCATGAGGGCTGTAGCAGCAGCCAAGACATATCACGCTAGAATTATGATCCGCTTGATATTGCATGTTTAATTTGAAAATCTATTTACTCACTAAGCTTTGCTTACAGTTGCTACTTAACATTTTTACAGGAAAAGACAAAGGAAAGTCACCTGCCGGACCTAGTTCTTAGGTCTTACACGCTCAAGACAGAAGTTTCATAGACCTCTACTCAGCGACCCCATTTTGGTACTAATTGGATGACGATATTATGGTGATCTGGGTAGATTTATTTTGATAATATGATGATATTAATTAGATTAGACTTGTGCCCTTTATAAGTTTAACTTAAAAACTTAATCTGTAATAAACTTAAATCTTAATAGCTTGTACTGTAATTTAATTTTCCGTATTATAATTACTCTATCTTAGTTTGATTGATATCGTATTGCATGATGTGGGACCTAGACTGGTGAGAACTGCCCCGTAAGGGGTGGTCTTCACACTGCCACTCTGGGTGTCCTGTACCAGGAGATGGTGTATGAGTTTTGGTACACCTATGCTTATGATTCATCAACCAAAACCATCAGGGGAACCATCCTCAATGGTACTCAGACCATTGAGATAACCACTGCTCTTCTCAGGGAAGTCCTTCATCTTCCTGTTGCTGAAACATATGACAAACCACAACCTGAGAATGATCAGATGGGCGATCTGCTATGCTTCTGTGGTGTAGCAGAACCCAGAGTTAGTGCCACTTTGTTTAGAAGGGATTTATCACCTATGTACAGTTTCCTATTTGCCTCAGTGGTGATGTGCTTTAGCAGTAAAGTTGGTTCATTTGACCAGCTTACCAGAGATGAAATCCCCATAGTCCTACAGTTTGTGGATGAGACTACACTGAACATGGCTCGTTGGATTTTCATGAATTTGAGGAACTTGGTACCGCAAGAAACTCGCCCTGCTGCTATCGGATACCCAATATTTTTGAGCCTTATCTTCAAACATGTCTGTGGTGAGCAACTCTACAACTCTCAGCCTTTGTTAACTACTGCTACATTCCCTGTCTTTAGGAATAGAGTCTTCTACACTCCAGTACTTCCAAATGAACCTCCTCTCTCTACACCAATGAGGAGGTTACTTGGTTTGGTGGAATGACCCTCTGTTGTGAGGGTAGATCCAGTGGCTGCTCCATACAGAAAATCCAAATCCAGGCCCAAGGTGATAAAAAGGGGCCTGTAATCGACTGAAGTTGAGCCTATCCTCAAGAAGGCTAAAACAGTTAAGACAATGTCTGCCCCATCAGCCTTTGTGGCTGAGGGGAAGCAGATTTCTCTCCCTGGTTCATTTGTTGAACCTGAAGCCTCTGTGGCACCTGAGACCATGGAATAGTTTAACCCACCTGTTTCTTACCTAGTCTCACCACCAGTCCAAACATAAATTCCTGCTGCTTCTCCTCAATCCCCAACAATGTCCCAATATTCAAGGAGAAAATCTCAAGCTAAGAAGAAACCATCATCCCAAACCAGCCCCTCTAACCCCTCCCAACAGGAGTCAGTTGAAAAAGAAGCAACCCCTGCTACTTCTCCTATTTTGGGACAAGGTTCAGCACATTTGGAGTAGGCTTCACTCCAACATGAGTCAACCCAGAGCCAGCATAGACCCTCTGCTTCCTCCCAACAGGAACCGGTTGTACAAAAGGAGACTACCACATCCACTATCCCAACCTCCCAACAGGTTGAGGATGACAGGAGTTCACTCCACTCCACACTGAGTCCACACAGTCTCCACTTCATACTTCTCTTACACCAACTGAGTCTGCATGAGGTGCCAAAACTGCTGGAACAGAATATCCAGCAGATCAACCTCAAACTTCTGCTTCTGGTGATGCAGCTGTTGTCCACCCAACAGTTGTTGAAGGACAATCATCCCAAGCTGATGAACCTGAGGGATTGGACCACCCCTCTGGTGAGGCTGCTCCCCAAATGCAAATTCCATAATTAGGTTTCACCACTGATGATGTTGAAATGCACATCCTGTCTCCCCATGAACAGGTACCTGCAAACCAAGGTACTAATGAGGGAACCACCCCAGGTTTTAGTGAAGGTGCTGCAACACAAGCAGCATCTGAAAGGCCACCAACTCCTACCTCTTCACCTCATGATGCAGATGTAGCCACTGCTGAAGGTTCACTTGACCCTTCCAAGCTGAGGCATCTCACATATGCCCGGACTATGGAATTACTCTCTAACGTCTCCCTGCCTTTCCACACAAATTCACAAAGACCTGCCTTATCTCCATCACATTCACATTCTTCACCCTATACCAAATCCAAACAATCTACACATACTCCTCCCTCTCCCAAAGATCTTCCTTTGAAGGATCAGCTCTCTTTGCCGACCAACAAAGTTGGTTCTATAGAAACCTCAATGATCTCCCTCCCTTCTATCATATCAGACTCTGACTCTTCTCATCTTAAGGGGTTCTTTGATTCATTCAAGACTTCCTTTCCAACCCGCTGATCAATCCTCTCAGCTGCTTGCACTCACTTCACAGCTGCAAACAATCTTCACTACCCTCTCCATAATTCTTTCTACCCAACAGGACTCTGTGTCCTCCCTGGCCACTATATCCCAACAATTGTCAGCTCTCCTTTGTACTTGTACAAATACTCTCCTATCCACCTTGGCCAGCTTGAACACCTTAGTGGTCTCTCTGACAAATTCTGTGTCATCAGTCCTTGATGATATGGAAGATTCTCTTGAATTAAATCTTGCACAACTTCAAAGTTTGTTATTCACAGCTTCTGATAGGGAAGCCATTGCTTAGCTGTCATCTCTTTATTCTTCCCAATCTACCTCTCTTCAAACCTGTGTTACCCAACTTGCAGAGGTAAAGGACAAGTTGGCTTTCTTAGTGCATAGCCTCGTTGGTTCCGAACCTCCTGCCAAAACTGCTGCCCAGCCTGCTGAATTCGTTTCTTCAGGCAGACCCACTGTTGAACGCTATGTGCCATCTCCTTCAAAGGGGGAGAAGAAATCTTCTTCAAAGACCAAGTCTAAGGGGGAGAAGTCTTCATCTCCCTCTAAGGAGAAATAAGCATCAGTGGGACAAGTAGTAGGTGTCTCCCAAGCATGTCCTACTGTGGATGTCTCCAAATCAACTGAAGCTACTCAGCTTACTCAGGCTGGATCTCCAAACCCTGCACCATCTAAGGGGGAGGAATCCATTCCTCGGGTAAGGCCAAGCAGAAGGCGACATCTAATACTGGAGCAAACAAAAGAAGAAGAGGAAGAGGAACCTGAAGCTGTCCTAACCACAACAGCTAAAGGGAAGAGGAAAGCCTCAATGGACCCTGATTACCTCAAAGCTGCTCAACTGAAATTTGATAAGGCTCGGGCTAAAGAAATGGGTGTTCCTATGGAGACTTATTATAAATACAAATAAGAGCAGCTTCGAGCCTTTGGAAAGCTAAAGAAAGATGAAGCCTCTGCTAAAGCTGCAAAGTCCTTTGCATACAATGAGGCAAGAAAAGCTAAAATGCCTTCCTTGGATGTTAAAAGGAAACTGCTAGAGGCTTCCAATGAATCAGTGGTTGAGAAAGAAGGATAGAAGTAACAGGGTGCTCAGGTTTCTGTGATCATGTCAAAGCCAGCATTATCCTCTGTAAGAGCCCAAATTGACTTTGACAACTTGGAAAAGATGAAATTCTTTGATGTTGCCAACAGAAGGCTTGCAAAAGAAACAATTGTCAAAGCTATTCACATTTCAAAGAAAGGCAAACAGTGGAAGCTTCAAATAACCAGGCTAGGTGCTGAAGGTCCAGAATTGGAAGCATATGAACGCACTGATGTAGCTCAAATAGGGTTCAAAGAATGGGTGGAATTGGCAGTTGCCCTAAGTCAGTCTAAGTCTGAAACTACTAAGACTATCAGGGCATATGTCAAGACATTAATGGAGAGAGTTAAGAATCTTGGCCTGATCACAGAAGAACAAATCAAGGGTACCTCAGTAGTTGAACCCAAGATCAATTCCCGGAGAAGGAGAAAGGATACTGAGCTGGAAGAACTCCTAATTATGATTGATCAAGGGGATGTAGCTATTGAAATCAAAGGAGTAGATCACAGCCTGCCCAGAGGAGTGGAACTTGAGGAAGATAAGCTGATAGCGGAATTTAGCTTGGGGTATTTTTTCTAGATCCCCTATCAAAGAAAAAGTGTTTCCAAAGAGCATCAGATTTGCATAAGGTTGGTCTTAAGCAACTCATAGCTTTTAGACTTGCCAACTCCTTAAAAAAAACTGTAAGATGGAGTGCAGCTATCTGGGAATAGCTTAAAGGATTCCATGAAAGAGGAGAGCTTCAACATCCAAACTTCATGTTCCTCAAAAATAAAATGGAGGAAATTGAAGAAACCAGAGAACGTTTTGAAGAAATGTTCGAAGAAGAACCACCACAACTTGTTGGTCCATCTGCTGCTGAGTAGATGAAGAATGGAAGCTGTCCATAAGTTGGATAGGCTTACCATTACTTGCTCCCACTATCAACAGTCCAAATTGTTGAAACTTTTCTTGTATATATGTTGTACTTTATTACATTAGTTGTAATTTTCTTATTACATCAGTTGTAATATACTTTAATACATAATTTGTACTCTTGTAAGAACTTGTATTGTTTGTAATCAATTTCAGTATATATAACCTGATCCTTTACTTTACTTTAATGTTGTAATTTCATTTCAGCAAAGTGTACTATAAAAATATATAGTGATTATTGATAGAATCAGCTTAGACTGATTATAGCAAATAGAGGGAGATTGTTAGGCACAAAAAGGCCTTTGTCAAACCTATTCTACATCTTAGGGGGAGACTTTTTATTAAACCTGTTTGATGCACTTGAAGATATAACTTAAGGCCTGTTAATGCCTTATTAACACCTGAAAAGTGATTTGAATTATTAGTCAAAGCTGTTTACCCTGTTGCGTTTGTTGCAAGTAAGGCAGATTGCCCAAGCTGTTCTATTCTGTTGAACAGGCTGGACATAAACTGTTTATGGTGCTCTATCCTGTTGAGCAACATGGACTAAACAGAACCTGTTCTTTGTGAACAGGCTAAACACTTTATGGAGTATGTTTTCATGTCGTCATGTATTGTTTTAGACTATGAGATCAGTTTACAAAGTCAAAGACAAAGTGGAAAACATAAAATGCAAAGACTGCCTACACTGTTCTGTTACATGAAAACAAAATGGATATTTGTAATGGGTGACAGACCATTTTTATATCAAAATGGCCATAACAGAAGATGAAAGGTTCAAAGTTGACATTCCTATTTTGGTTAAATCCTTCTACAATAGAGACAAAACGGAAAAGACAAAGATTCTGCGATGTAAAGACAATTCTGCTTTGTGAGTTCGTGCAGAAAAGTTGTTTTGTCTTTTTGGAAAGGCATCCCACTATCTCCTTGTCCAATGAGGAAGCTTCACTGAGATTCTTTGTGAGAGTATAAAAGGAAGCTTTTAATAATGTGAGAAAACCAAGAGTGTGAGATTCAGATCGTGCAAAGAAATGTGTTTTCATGCATGAAAGTTTGCTTGAATAAAACAGTAACGTGTGTCCAAGCTGTTCTCATTCAAGCCGTCCATCTGTCTGTCTTGTAAACATTAAGTTCATCTAAGTGAGTGTATTCACTGTAGCTAGTCCGAGTGTGTCTTAAAATAGTTAAACATCTGTTTTTTCTGTCATCTCAGCTTGAACCATTCCGCACTTCAGGGTTTTTTGTAATTAACACTTGTTGATAATATACACAAACACTGAGAAAAGTGTGTTGAGTTTTAATTTGCTGTATTCACCCCCCCCCCACCCCCCCTCTACAGCTTAGAACAACATACTAGGAAAACCTTTTGGGACCTACATTCTTGCTGTCCATTCTCTTATTTGTAATCGGTTGATGGCCAAAGAGTGTCATTTGGCATTCAGCCATGATAAGATGCATTCGAGTGTGTTTATCCATCAAATAGAAGCATTAAACATCCTTTAATCTCCCTGAACTTGTCGCTACAAATTTGTAAAAACAGAAACAAAAGTAATGTGTGTGTGTGTGTATTGTTGTAAAAAGAGCAGAGGTTCACTTGGGAATGAATCTCGGATATATATATATATATATATATATATATATATATATATATATATATATATATATATATATATATATATATATATATATATATATATATATATATATATGTATATATGTATGTATCGGATATAAGATTCTGTGCAGAAACAATCAATAGCCCTTTTTAAATTTTCCTCCTCTTTATTTATAAAACTCGGATGTTTTAACCGAGATTGTGTAATCTCGGGTATATGTCAATCTCGGTTATTGTATGTTAATGAGTTTCGGATATATATATATATATATATATATATATATATATATATATATATATATATATATATATATATATATATATATATATATATATATATATATATATATATATATATATATATCTGTTTGTGTCAGTGTGTGTGTGTGTTGATGTATAGACTGAAACAGAGCAGCCTTGTCTCCCATTCCTTGTTGTTTCTCGGTTGTTTTAAAGCAATCAGTTTCAGCCCCTTTTATTTCTCTGTAATCTCGGTTAGGTGGGTGAACTACGTAATCTCGAATATAAGTGTGGTGTTTGCCGTGGCAGGGAAAAACAGAATTATACATACATACATACATACACACAAACACACACACACACACACACACACACACACATATATATATATATATATATATATATATATATATATATATATCAACTATGTGTGTGCTCTCTGTGTAGTGTGTATGTGTGTGTTGTTCCAGGCAAACAGAAACAAAAAGCAACATATATATAAATATACACGACTGAAACAGTCCACAACAACATATATATACATAAATATGTACATTTCATTGTGTGTGTGAGCCCTACACAAAAGAAAACAGCCCAACACCCTATTCTTTATAGAATTTGTTATGTGTGTGTGTGTGTGTGTGTACAAAACAGATCCCAACAGCCATAGCAAGCATCCTATTCTTTTTGGCTATTAAAGTGTGTGTGTGTATGTGTGTCTGTGTGAAGTAAACCCGACAGAGATAGCAACCGTTTTCCTTTCATTAATATAGCATGTGTGTGTGTGTTGAAAACATAATAGAAACAACAAAAGCATAAAGCATATATATGTATTTGTCTTAGTGTGTGTACATCAACCTTATAGAAATATAAGTTAAAATCACAACATCCTTTTTGTCTTGTTTCTTTGTGAGCAACCTTTATACATCAATTTTTATTACAAAAGAACGTCAAGTTAAGATGCATATAGATGTCTAATCTTGTATGAGTTCATAAATCATAGTCTTGTTATAATTACATATACTTATATGTAATAAATTTAAAGTATAAGAATTTATGTATGTGATCATGATTGACTTAATATCAATATATGTTTATATAGATGGATACAAGATTCATAGTAATAATTCTTATTTTGTATCTTTTAAAGTTTAATACATATGTGTTATACTCAATAGATGCAAAGCACATAAGTCATAACACTTAGTTATATGTTAAATAAAGGCATTAGAATATGAATATATCTATAAACATGTATATGTTAATTGGGTAATAAAATACAATTGAAAGCATAATTATGATCATAATGCATAATGAGTAAGTATCATGATTAATTAAAGGTGCTTAAGTGAATACACATGCATTATTATGAAAATATGAACATCAAATAGGTTAATTGTCTTGGTTCTTGGCCCTAAATCTAGCACTTCTAAGCCTAAAAGTCATATCCATGGCCTAAGTGCCTAATTTACGTTAAAAATTTATACAACTTATATGTAAGTTGTAAGTAGCTTGTTTAAGCACTATGTGTCATTAGATGCATTCATCTGAGTTCAAAGTACGAATAAAGCCAATGAATTATTAAATAAGTCATCACACATGTCCATGAAATGCATATAAGATCATAAAGCCATTAAATCATGTGGAATCTAAGCTTTAATGTCTAATTGTAATACAACAAAGTCTGAGATGACACGAAAAATCAATAAATGAATAAGTCTATACATCAGTTTTAGAAAGTCCGAGAATTCAATCGTAATAAACAATTAATGTGTGTAAATTCAAAAAGCTTATGTAAATTAATTTGTAATGCAAATAACATGTTCAACTAAATCTGAACTATGTTTTAATGATAAAGTCTGTAAAGCCAAACCAGAAAAGCCAAGTTAAAGCAATTAAAGTCAAGCTCAGTCATTAAAGGCAAGTCAAAGTCAGAGAAGCAAGTCAATGCCAAACTCAGTAAAGCCAAGGCCGGTAAAACTGAGCTAAAGTCTGTAAAGTCAAATGCTAAATACTGAGATAACTTAGGTGGTGGATTTAATCCACTTGCAAAAGTCAAAGTCAACAGTTATGCCTTAAAACTAGTAATTGTGAGTTATAGATATAATTGTATACATGCTTCTCTTCCTGTGAGATATGCTCACCTTGGTACGGTGATGCCATGTGGATCATGATAGCGTTTAATATATCATCCTGCATACATGTCTTTACAGTCTGAATTAGTCTCAGATATATATTGTTATTGCTATCTTGATTCATTACTTGAATGCTTTCAGTCATTTGCCTTGTTATAAATGCTTTCATATGCTACCGCAAAATTCAAGTCTGAGTAAGTCTATGTCAGTCTATGATTAAGTCTACTCTGATGTCCACCCATTTTGTCTTACTGGTAGCTAGCCCAGTATGTGGCTGATCCGCAAAACTAAAGCGTGTGCGTGGGAATAGACATCATCCAATCTTAAGTCTTATGTCTCACAATGTCCGGCTAATAGCGACAGCCTTGTTAAAATCGCGCTTATTGTCAAAGTCAGAGCCTAAAGTCAAAAGTAAAGTCTCCCAGTTAATCTATAATCTCACTAAGCCCAACGCTTACAGTTGTTGTTGAATCTTTTTACAGGTTTAATGAAAGGAAAAGGTCCAGCTGAATTAAGTCCTTAGGATCTGCATGCCCGAATTTGATGTCATTAGACCACTACTTAATCTGCAATTGGTATTGATTGAAGACAATAATGGTGGTGGTTTTGGTAGATCAGTGATATGTGTTGTGATTACGTATTAGATTAGTGTCCTTGTGGCCTTTAATAGTTTTGTTTTAAACTTATTGTAAAATAATCATAACTTCTGTAATGACTTAATTTCTCATTTTTATATAATCTATCTTAATTGTTATTGATACTGTATTACTCTTTGGGACCTAGTCATCAAGAATCCTCTGTAAGGGTGGGTCTTGACAGGATGGTATGAAATCCATAGTTTGAGTGAATCAAGTATTATGTAAGTAATACTTGGTTTCAAACTTAAGCAATACATAAAGTGTCAATCATGCTAGGTGGCTTGAACTGTGATAGGATGTACAGACTGTTAGGATGGGAAAAAGGCTACATAGTCACTAAGTCTATTAAGCTGAAAGTCACATGAATTTTTATTTTTCAGTAAGGATGTCTGGACAAGGAAGAATTCCTGATAATGTCACCCCTCAGCAACTGTTTGAGATGATACGACAACTGTTGGCACAACAAAATGAACAACAAGTCAAGCTAATCCAAGAATAGTTTCAGGCTCGTGATGGGGCTGAAGCAAAATGTAAGGCTGGTAAAAAGAATAAAAGAAAGGAGAAGCAAACCCATAATGATTAGTGTGATTCTGATAACTCCATTGATAATGCCCAAACTGAACAGCCAAAAGGCTGCCAATTCAAAGACTTTAAGTCTAGTGGTGCCTTGACATTTGAGGGTACTGTAGACCCCATCCAGGCATTGGACTGGATTTGTCACACAGAAGAGATTTTCAGTATCTCTGAGTGTTTAGATTCAGAGAGAGTCAAGTATCATACTGCTTTATTTGTCGGAGATGCCCGTGCATGGTGGAAGACACTAAAGAGTATCTATGGAGAGGACGTCATCCAAACACTTGAATAGGAGCAATTCCTCGACATGTTCAACGCTAAGTACTATCCCGCAGATCAGCAAGATAGAATGGAACACTACTACAAATCGATGCTAATGCAACACATTTAAAAAATGCTGCTTTTTTATTTAAGTTCGTTCTAAAGCAACACATTGACAATAAGTGTTGCATATAATGATTTAATGCAACATTTTTTTTAAAGTGTTGCCATTTTTACTAAAAAAATGCAACAATTTTATAAAGTGTTGCAATTTTTACTAAAAATTGCAACATTTGTTTAAAGTGTTGCATATTTCAATAATAAATGCAACACATTTTTAGAGTGTTGCATTTATAATTTTGATTTAAAAATACACACAAAAGTTCAATGTCTGATTTGTTAAGATGAATAAAATACAAGATTTGATAGTACATGTTTTTTTTAAGTGCAATTAGAAAATTGGTTACAAATTTGAAATATCACAGGTGTATATATATATATATATATATATATATATATATATATATATATATATATATATATATATATATTTGGGTGGAAAACTAATTAAAAATTAAATTTAAACTTTTCATTTAAAGCTAATATATACATTAATAAAATTTAAAGTAACATAAATAATTAGCCAAAATTTATTTTCACCGCTAAAAATGAAAGAGTCGAACCGCTCAAAAAGTTTGATCCGAAACTGAAAAAACCGAAACTGAAACATCACGAGGCGGTTAAGGTTTTCATTTTTAGAAAATCATGAATAACCGAACCGATTATATATATACAAGTTAGTAGCATCTATCTATAATTTCATTTTATACATTTAATACATTAAATACTAGATTTTCAAATGATTTTTTGTTCTAATTGTTTTATTAAATAAATTTAGTGTAACCTTTAAGATTTATAATCAAATAGTTAACTATAACTTTGAACTAAAAAAAAAAGTAAATTATAAAAATGTCACTGAATCCAAAATTTTAAGCAAACCATAGACATTTTTTTTGTAATTTACTTTAAAAAAATTTGTTAAAGAAAATATAATACTATAATTTTATTTATTGAGGGCTTGGACTTCTCTGAGGAGGAAATGGACATTTCACCGTCTCTCGGTGATCTCGCTCTCTCTGAGCTCTCTGTCTCCTCCGGCCGATAGCCGCCGCCATCGCCTCCAACGCCGGCGAACACCACAAAGACCAGATGCCTTCCTGACTCTTCATCTCCCTCTTGCCTTTGTCTCGCTCACTCTCCCTCTCTCATTCTCGTAAACAACAAAGGCAGCGGCCTAACCCTAGCGCCGCTGCCGCCGCCCCCAAACACCATCATTGCCATCTCTCCTCACTGCTGCGCCTCCCTCGACGCTCACCTCGCCTACATCTCTCTCCCTCTCGGCTACCGCAACCACCGCTTACCAGGGCCATTGTGACCGCCCCTGGTGCAGTGCCGCCGTTCACAAAGTCGCAACCATCTCCACCGTTTAAACCTTAGCATCTGGTCTCCGTCTTCGTTACACTCCAAAAGCCAGTACCGTTCACAAGTATCTTGTTTAATTATTATAGGCTTTATAAGTTATAACTTTGATTTTGTGTTTTGATTATTAAATTTTGATATCGGTTTCTAACAATAAGATTTTAGAATGTTGCTTGAAGCCTTTTCAATTAAATCCAAGGCCTTCGCTTTGAATGTTTTGTCACTGAGCAGTTGTTCCAGATTGCTTATGATTTCTTCCCTTGTTATAATGCCTTCCTTATCTTTATTAAACCTAAGGCTGTATTTCCAGATGTCGCAAATAGATGACAGAGCATGCTGGATTTTGATCAAGCCATGTCAAGCAGGTGAAATCTTCTTGCCAGAGGTGGCCTACTTGATTGTTGCTTGCCAACAGTGGGCATATTGGCAACATTTTTGGATATATACAATACATTCTGTCGTTTTTACAGCTTCTGTGGCTTCTATTGTAATTTTAAAAACTGCTTTTGTGGTGGCCAGGTCACCAACAAATGCGCAAGGGAGGTTTGCATGTTTCATAAATGACATGGTTGGTGACAGCTGAATCGTCTGATTTTTTAAATGAATTCCTGACATATAAAATTTTATAAAGGTAAGTTTTCTTAGAATCATACTTTAATGATATAAAGAGTCATGCTAGTCTCACCATTGTTGTTTATAATTCCATCATCAATTAGCTTCTGAAAGTTTAATGAAGATGCCAGTGATGCGACAGATGCAGGCCAGAAGACTGCTTGTCTAATTCCCATATTCTTTGCGACTCGTATGGCCCATCCCACACAACCATCAACAATAACACAGGTGACTTTATTGGTGCTTTCCTTGTAAATTTGTTTTGCTTGTTTTACATGTGATTAATGCTTTTTGTTGCTTGATGAATGATGACATAAAAACTTTTGAAATTGTTAAATCCGGAAAGCCAGTCGGGGCTTGCTGATTGCAGCAACCTTTTTAGTTAGAAATTTATTTAATGCATTGTAAATAACCATATCAATAATGCAATTTAATTGTCCCAAATAGATCTTTCATTGTGTACTAAAAAATGTAATTTAGTCGACTGAAAAATAAAGATATGATTTGGTGAAGATTTCAGCAATAGAATTTTGTCATTATCCTGGAAAACAATCAGATGTAACACGAGTAGTTGGGATATATTTATTATTCCTACGTTTGTCATTGTCATACAATTCAATTAGTCCTTGATTAAGTGAGTGTTCTGCGAGGCTGAAAACGCCTTGTGACCCTCTTGTGATCGAGGTAAACATCATCTTGGTTTAAATAGTTGAACATTTATTGCATATCTAATATAAATGATGGTTTATTGGCAGATTTGTGGGAACCCCTACTCAAATTTTAGATGATCAGATCTTCTGCTTTTGTTTGTGTCTCTATTCTTGATACATTAACTTTCTTACAAGGCTGGCCAGATTTGATCCTTTTGGAATCATATTGAAGCTGCTGCTAAGAACTATATTAGTAACTAGAGCAACAGATCCTTTTACAACAACTGTTTTATATCTCTGCCTAGTTTCCTTCACCATCTGTCAAAGTTTTGAATTTATTTTTATTTTTTGAAAGAACAACTTGTCATCAGTATTATCATTATTTAAGTTCATAGCCCTTCGCATGTAGTAATAGTTAATCCTTATATCCCTTCGCATGATAAATTTGAGGCCACAACAAATAGATTTATCATCGAATTTAAAACAATTCATTTATGTTTTCAGCATTTTAGTTTTATTACATTCATCCAGTTAATAGCTTTCGCTATAGATGTTTTAAACTCTCTTTCATATGTTTTTGTTATCATTTATAATTTAGAAAAGAGTCAATTACTAAAAATAGTAACAACTTTTTAATTTTTTATCATTAATAGCAACATTATTTATTTTTGTCACTAATAGTATCAACTTTTGTGTTTTTTTATATGAATAATATCAACTTTTGTATTTTGTATCCTAAATAGCAATAACTTTTGTATTCTTTTTATCATTTATAGCAACAACTTTTTTAAGTTTTGCAATAAATGATAAAAATGTAAAATTGATGCTATTAATGATAAAAAATAAAATAATGTTGCTATAGATGCTAAAAATAAACAAAGTTGTTTTTATTTTTAGCAATTAGCTCTTTAGAAAATACACTAACGATATGATAAATATTGTACGTGTTGTCATATCTTGCAGGTTAGTTACATTTCTTTTGACATATGCAAAGTGATCGACAGATGAAGAGTTGTGCATGATAAGCGTCGGTTTCATATGAAACAAATTGCAAGAAGAGGAATTGAATATGCATTCCCAAGATTGTAATTTACTTTTTTGTTGTATCGCTTATACATTTGATGATCTATACTTCGGTTGTAGACGTTTATATACTTGAAATACTTTTTGATCGATATGTTATGAAATGATATTATTTTTGTTAAATTGAATTGTAAGTAGAAAAACTACCACGAAGCAATTAAATAAATATTTGTATTTGCATTAAATTTAAAAAATAATGAATGTGTTTCTTTTGTCTAGAAAATATTGCATTTATGTAATTTAAAACAATAATAAAGTGTGGCAATAGATTGATAATGGTGTTGCATTTACATAATGACAACATTTGATAAGTGTTGCATTTGATAAATAAAGTGTTGCTATAAGTTGTTAACAATAATTTAAAAGTGTTGCTTTAAAGCATATGTTAGGCACAAAAAGGCCTCAGTCAAACCTGTTCTACATCTAAGGGGGAGATTTTATAATCAAACCTGTTGATGCATTTGAAGGTTGAATTTAAGGCCTGTTATATGCCTTATTGAAACCTGAAAATGATTTGCAATATCAGTCTAAAGCTGTTCTATATGTTGCATGTGTTGCAACTAAGACAGTTTGTCCAAGCTGCTCTGTCTGCTGAACAGGCTGGACATAAACTGTCTACGCTGCTCTACACTGTTGAGCAGCTTGGGCATTTTTAAAGTGTTCTGTTCTTTGTGAACAGAACATGTTCTTTGTGAACAGGCTAAACACTTGATGGAATTTGTTTCCAAGTCATCATGTATTGTTTTTGACTACAAGATCAGTTTACAAAGTCGAAGACAAAGTGGAAAACAGAACTGCTCAGCCTGCCCACGCTGTTCTGTAACATGAAGACAAAAGGATATTTGAAAAAGGGTGACAGACCTTTTTCTTATATCAAAATAGGCCTTTACAGGGAAGAAAGACGCAAAGTTGACATTCCTAAATTAGTTAAAGGCAATGCAACAGTAGACAAAGTAAAAAGACAAAAGTTCTGCACATATGAAGACAAGTCTGCTTTTCAGAAAAGTGCAGAAAAGGTTATGTTGTCTTTTCAACAAGACTTTTCCTTTTCCTTCTGTCCAATGAAGATGTTTCTCTGAGATCCTCTAAGTGAGTATAAAAGGAAGCTTCTAAGGTCAGAAAGAATGTGAAGAAGAAAGCTAAGTGCTTAAACCAAGAGTGAACGTGCAAGTGTGATCTTCATGCATGCAAGTCTTCTGTAAAACAGCATCTGTGTGATTAAGCTGTTTTACTTAAGCTGTTCCTTAAGTCTTGTAAACACAGTGAGTGCTTCTTAGTGAGTGTATTCATTGTATACTAGTTCGAGTCTGTCTTAGACTAGTAAGCATACTGTTGTATCTGTCATCTCAGCTTGAACTCTTCCGCATTCAAGCTTGTTTGTAATTTGTAATTAACAAATTGTTGATAATACATACAAACTTGAGAAAAGATGTGGTAGTTTTTAAATTGCTGTATTCCCCCACTCTCACTTAATAATATATACTTTTGGGGGAACCTCTCGGGACCGTACAACGGGTATCCAGAGCCAGTTTAGAGTGGTGGGGGTCATTCTAGAATCTCTCATGCTCCCAATTTTCCATGGACCAACAGTGCTGCAAACTCGTCTTACTAATGAACAATGGCGCTATGGGCAAGCCTCAAATTTTAATCATCAAAACTTCTCTGGTTGGAAAGTGCAGGAATGATGCTCTACTTAGGAATCGATGGATGTACAAACCTGCCAGAGTTAGTGATGGAGGGTCCCCTAGGTGCCAACCATCTGTTATTACTATAACTCCAGCGGTTGAACGGAGCTGCCCCTGAAATCAGGACCTTTGGAGAAAGCTAAAGCGCAATGGTCTGATGAAGACAAGATATTGGGGCTCTGGATTTCAAAGGCCAGAACAACCTGGTCATTTTCTCTCCTGATGATGTGTGCAAGGCAGGTGGAGAAAAATGAAGACAGCCAAGGAATGTGGATACTTTGTGTACCGTCTATGATGGACCCCCACAATCACACTGGATACAAGATTCACATCTTGTTAACAGTAATGAACGTTTCTATTTCGTGCTAACCAAAGGAACTCCTCACTAAAACCTACACCAGGTGCACTGCTCTAGTGAATGATCCTCAAAAGCTGTTGTGATCACCAAGGACAGTCTTTGACCCTGGTGAACAAATTTTCTGGACATTTACCTGAAAGTGGACTACTTTTCAACAATCTAAGAACATCAGTACTATCATAAGTATGGATCTAGTCAATACTGTATGGATCCTTACTGAATGATGAACAGTCAGGGCACAAAGAGAAATGCCTTGGAAATGTTCCAGAAAAGGTGCAGCCTTTGTGCGAGTGTGAGACAAGCCGGTAAATCAGGTGAATGATGTGTTCATTCAACCTGAATCTACAGGATGATGAAAAGGAGGAGGTGTCATCAGACGAAGAAGATGCTGCAGATCTTGCTGAACAAGATGAGGAGCAAATGATAGCATGCTGTCAAAAGGTTCAACAAGAAAGGTTTGGAAGGAAAGATGCTGCAAGGAGGTTCAAAATGCGGGAAAAAGAAGCAATTTGGACAAATCCAAAGCTGAGTGTTCAAGTGTGCAAAACTGGTCACAAATGCTCTGCGGACTGGGTGGGTCAAAACGGTTTGGTCAGTCATCAAAACCGCAACAGACTAACAAGGATGATGGCTATATGTTTAGTACTTATGGCCATTGCGAAGCTGAGGAAATTGGAAACTCTTGTCTTCCCATCGCCAAAAGGGACTCATGGCAGGAGAACAGGGTACTGGGAGGAATCTGATGAAGAAGATAATCAGTGTCTGATGGCAAAACTGATGTTCCCACAACAAGCAGTTTTTCAAACGGGATATGGCTGAAGACTGAATTCTTCAGCCCAGCTTAGAGAACTGGAATCCTACAATGATGTATAAGGTACAAAATTTTATGGCTTACAGTTCTAAAGAAAAGATTAAGATGTTTGAATATATGCTAGTTGATTTGAAAGCTGCTGTTGAGAAGCATGATGCTTTATTATCTGAAATCTCAAAACTTAAAACTGATCTTAAAACAAAATCCAGCAAATTGGACAGTTTCCATCAGTTGGAAACTGAGCTTGATGAATTAAAACACATCAACTCTATTTTACTGGAAGAAAAGAGAGAAACAGATATAAAGCATGTTAAGCTTCAAAAGATAGTTGACTCTTGGTGCCAATCTGCACAAAAAGTCAGCGCCATTGTAAAGTCAACAAATCCCTGCTTCAACATTCAAGGTCTATCTTGGCAGGGGATCTTGATACAGCAACTTTCCCATTGTTGAGATCAATAATCTGAAGAAGATTATCCACTCTGTGAACTTCTACAACACATTCCATTCAAATGATGGTAAACTAATCTCAACAATGGTTTGTCAGGCCTCAAACCACTGACAGCTTGTGTGAAGCTTAGCTCAAAGCTGATGTTGGATTGTTCTCCATCAAGTCAGCCTGCTAAGTGTGCTTGCTGGTTCACACAAGCAAAAGAAAGGAAACAATGTCCAAGCTGAAAGTTGTGGATACTAACCTGTGACAAACAGGTTCTGAGTTCAAGCTGAGGTAAAAGCCATGTTTAATCCTTTTGATGGCTAACACTTTGAAAACAATGTTTTCAAAAAGGCTAAGCAGTTGCTGTTTTCAACAAGGGTAGTCTCATGTTACAACAAACTGCTGTGATTTCAAATAAGTTTTTCAATCAGTGGTAAACGGTTTTAAATAAGAATAAGCTTTTCTCAAAAAACTCGACATAGGTGGAGTATGCTGATAGGGCGCTATCCAATCCAGTGGGGCAAGAGGCAAGAGCCATTGCTAAACTGAGATAAATTGGGAATAAGTTTCTTCAAACTCTGTGAGCTCAAAGCCATCAAGCTCCCTTGTCTTTGACACTGTCCTCACATCTATAAAAGAGGGAAAGAGAGAGGGCAGGCCAAAGCTGTGGCTGAATTAGAAAACTATCCATCATCAAGCTGTTGTGTCAGAACAAAAAGTAATAAAACTGGCTTGCTAAAACACCTGCTGAAAGAACAATAAATAACTCAGAATGTGTTTCTCTGAAAGATCTCTTCCAAACCCCTAAAGAGAATGTTACAAACACATGTGGGAAAAGACCACATCTGGCCAAGGTTCCTGAATCTGAGGATATGAGGCCTGTTGACTCTGCTGTTTCCACCACAGCTGTTACCAGCAGTGTTGGAAATGTCACAGTCACTGAAAGTGGTATTCAAGCTGATGCCATTCAAATAGGGAATATTAGTGTGGATATTTCAAGTCCATCAACAAATGTTGATGAAGTAGGAGAACTCATCTCTTTGATGAGTTCCCCTAAAAATGACTAATAATTCTCTTATCACTCTGCAGGAAAAACAACCTTCTCAGGTTTGGTACTTGGACAGTGGCTGCTCAGGGCACATGACAGGTTGTAAAGAATTGCTGAGTGAACTCAGGCCTGAAAAAGGGCCAAAAGTCACCTTTGGTGACAATGTACAGGGATCCACTGAAGGATATGGAACTCTTAAAGCTGGTGCTGCAGTGTTCAAAAGAGTAGCCTATGTGATTGGGCTAAAGCATAACCTTGTCAGCATAAGTCAACTGTGTGATGCTGGAGACAAGGTTAACTTTGATGAGCCCCCCTGGGTTACAGTATTGGATCCCCAAAGGCAAAGTTTGTGCTATTGCTCAATGAAAGAAAGTTGTATATGTTGTGGATAATGCATTCTGCTGACCCCACAACTGAATCATTTTTTCTCACAAGACAAATCTGATCTAACTGCTATGTCACAGAAGACTTTCACATCAGACCTCTGAACTTCAAGAACATCAACAAACTCTGTAAGAAAGAGTTGGTGACAGGTTTACCTTCTATGACTTTTGCTAAGGATAGATTATGCACAGCTTGTGAGAAAGGCAAGCAGAGAAAAACATCTTTTAAATCCAAACTAATTTCTCTATTGATACTCCACTCTTCTTAATCCATATGGACTTGTTTGGACCTGTTAATGTCCCAAGTCTAGGAGGAAGAAGATACACTCTTGTAATGGTTGATGAGTTCTCCAGGTACACATGGGTGATCTTTCTAAAGAGCAAAGGAGAGGCTGCTAGAGAGATTATTGGATTTGTCAAAAAGATGGAAATGCTGAACTCTGCCCAAGTAAAGCAGCTTAGAAGTGATCATGGTACTGAGTTCAGAAACAGTACTCTTGAATAATTCTGTGAAGAGAAAGGAATCACTCAAACTTTTCAGCAGTAAGAACTCCTCAACAAAATGGAGTTGCTGAAAGGAGAAACCGAACTCTCATTGAAGCTGCCAGAACCATGCTGTGTGCATCAGGTTTACCTTCATCATTTTGGGCTGAAGCTGTTAACACTGCCTGCTTCACCCAAAACAGATCCTTAGTGGTGAAAAGATTCAACAAGACTCCCTATGAGCTGCTCAAAGGGAGGAAGCCAAATGTCAGTTATTTCCATGTGTTTGGATGTCCCTGTTTCATTCTGAATCAAAGGGACCAGCTGTCAAAGTTTGAACCTAAAGTTGATGAAGGTGTGTTTGTTGGCTACTCTGCTATCTCCAAAGCCTACAGAGTATACAACAACAAAAGAAAGGTGATAGATGAATCTATCAATGTCACCTTTGAAGAGTCCAAGAATGCCTCCACCAAAGCTGTTCCTGAATCAGCTTCAGGAGAACTTACTTTATGATCTGAATGGCATTCAACAAACAATGAAGAGGACGCAAAGCTTCCACTACAAACCCGTGGGTGGAACCTGTTAATCATGATGACATGTGATGAATTAGTGTCAATTACAACACCTGTGTGAATAAATGTACTGACTTAATTACAACTGCATGTCCAGAACCTATCAATGCTGATTTTCCCAGTTCCTCTGCTGATGTGTTCAATAGTGGTCAGACATGTTCAACAAGTGAACAGGCTCAAGACAACAGTGTGTCTGAAAATCTTGAGAGCTGTTCAACAGGACCTGCTGAAGATGTTAACAACTCAGGAAAATCATCATTGAAAAATGATCCTAAGTGGGTCAGGTGTCACCCCAATGATCAAATAATTGGTGACATCAACAAAAGGATACAAACACGGTGGGACAGCTTAGGGAACTTCTGTATGTTCTATAGTTTTGTTTCACTGATGGAGCCAAAGAGGGTTGATGAAGCATTAAAAGATGCCAATTGGATCACTGCCATGCAAGAAGAACTCAATCAGTTTGAGAGAAACAAAGTATGGAAGTTGGTCCCTGCTCCTAAAGGTAAAACTATAATTGGCACAAAATGGGTTTTCAGGAAAAAGATGGACGAGCAAGGTCATGTCATTAGAAATAAGGCAAGACTGGTTGCTCAGGGCTACAGACAGGAGGAAGGCATTGACTATGATGAAACATTTGCTCCTGTGGCCAGGCTAGAAGCAATTCGTTTGTATCTAGCCTACGCTGCTCATAAGAGCATAAAGGTATTTCAAATGGATGTGAAGAGTGCATTTTTGAATGGGAAGCTGCAAGAAGAAGTATATGTCAAGCAGCCTCCTGGTTTTGAAAATGAACAACACCCAGGTTTTGTCTATAAGTTGGACAAAGCTCTCTATGGTCTCAAACAAGCCCCTAGAGCCTGGTATGACACTCTTACTGAATTCCTTATGAGCAATGGGTACTCCAGAGGTAAAGTGGATACCACACTGTTCATAAAGAAAGTGAAGTCTGATATTATGCTTGTTCAAATTTATGTGGATGACATAATATTTGGTTCTACTAATGAGCAGTTATGCAAGAATTTTTCATTACTCATGAAATCTAAGTATGAAATGAGTATGATGGGAGAACTAACTTTCTTTTTAGGATTACAGGTTAAACAAACCTCAACTGGAATTTTTATAAATCAAAGAAAGTACACTTTAGATCTTTTGAAAAAGTTCAAATTTGATCAAAGTTCTCCTATTAAAACCCCAATGGCAACCAATGTAAAATTGGATGCTGATGCCAGTGGCAAAGCTGTTTCAGTAACAGCTTACAGAGGCATGATTGGGAGCTTGCTATACTTGACTGCTAGTAGACCTGATATTATGTTTGCCACCTGTTTATGTGCTAGGTTCCAAGCTGATCCAAAGGAATCACATCTAGCTGCTGTTAAAAGAATCTTCAGATACCTGAAGGGTACACCAGGTTTGGGTCTTTGGTACCCCAAAGACTCAAGCCTTGAACTAACAGGTTATTCAGATTCTGATTTTGCAGGCTGCAGGTTAGATAGGAAAAGCACAACAGGTGGATGTCAACTCCTTGGTGGAAAGTTGATCAGTTGGAGTAGCAAGAAGCAGAACTCAGTGTCCACTTCTACTGCTGAAGCTGAATACATTGCTGCTGGAAGCTGCTGTGGGCAGATTCTGTGGATGCAGCATCAGCTTGAAGACTATGGGCTTGTGTATAGGAAAACTCCTATTCTGTGTGATAACACAAGTGCCATAGCCATCTCCAACAATCCAGTATTTCACTCAAGAACAAAGCATATTGAAGTCAGACATCACTTTATCAGGGATCACATTCAGAAAGGTAATGTGGAGGTAAGTTTTATTTCCACAAATGAACAGCTCGCAGACATTTTCACCAAACCTCTGGATGAAACAAGATTTAATTATCTTGTCAGCAAGCTGGGCATGTTAAACAAGAGTGACTAAGTGTCTCTCAAAGGTCTAATAATTTGTATGTTTTACACTGCTCAAGTTTTTCTGAACAGCTTAGACAGAACAGGTTATACATGTTCTGTACTTAGTCATTTGTCTGAAAAACTTGAACAGCTTGAGCATACAACAGGCTGAACAAAAACAGTTTAACCTGTTTATTCGTCCAGCCTGCTCTGATGGTCCAATCTTCAACCTGTTCACTTCTTCACACTGTCTTACAAGCTATTGTCTTGTAACCTGTTCAACTATTGAACACAACCTGTTCTCACAAAGGAGAACAGGCTGAAGGCACAGTTTGAAGGGGAGAACAGCTTGAAGACTGAGAACCTTGTGTTGACCCTGATCATCACAGGTTTGACCAACAGCGTAGACCAAAAGTTTAATTATCTTTCTTCATAATTAAGTTACTTAAATTATGTTTTAATTTAACTTAATTACTGCGGATAATGTGTGTTACGTGTGTTAGTGATTAAAAAGGTCAAGTGGTCTGACAAATGTTTCTGACATGGACAACCGTTCCGTTTTTCCGTCAACTAACATTTCAAATCAAACCGCCCAAACCTTTTCTCTCTCATACACACGACCATTCAAATCCTATAAATACCTACATACTGTTTCATCTTCGTCTTCCTCATCATTTCCAGAAATCCTCAAGAACCCTAAAATCGACTAAGTGTCTTTTGCTTCTTCAAACCTCAAAAATTCCCAAATGGCTCACAGACCTAATCCCTTTCTCCCAGTATTTGTTGGTGAGGATGTCGTCAAACACTCATCCATCACCACAATGCTGACCATCAAACCCACCAACTACATTGCAAACCTCACTATCCCCAAAAACTATGTGGGGAAAGGTTACGAACAAATGGTGGAGTTTCTGAAAGTTCATCCGTTGAACTACGCAATGACTGCATCTCCTGGTGTCCTGTACCAGGAGATGGTGTATGAGTTCTGGTATACCTGTGCCTACCTTCCAGAATCCAAAGTCATTAAGGGCACAATACTCAATGGGACTCAGACCATTGAGATTAACACTGATCTGCTCAGGGAGGTGCTTCATCTACCAACTGCTGCTTCTTACGATGAGCCCAAGCTGAAAATGATCAAATGGGCAATCTGCTACGCTTCTGTGGTGTGGCAGAACCCAAAGTTGGAGCAACACTGTTCAGGAAGGATCTCTCTCCTACCTACAGCTTCTTATTCGCCTCTGTGGTGATGTGCTTCAGTAGTAAAGTTGGTTCATTTGACCAACTGAGCCGTGATGAAATCCCTGTAGTTCTGCAGCTTTTGGATGGAACTACCATGGATATGGCCAAATGGATTTTTCTGAATTTGAGGAACCTGGTGCAGCAAGAGTCAAGACCAGCTGCTGTTCGATATCCCAGGTTTCTGAGCCTCATTTTCAAGCATGTATGTGGTGAGCATCTCTATAACTCTCAGCCTCTTCTCAAGACTGCTGCATTCCCAGTTATAGGGAATAGAGTTTTCTATACTCCAGTCCTGCAGAATGAGCCTCCTCTATCAACTCCAATGAGGAGGCTGCTAGGTTTGGTGGAAGGACCACATCATCCGTTCATTACCAAAGAAAATCACTAGCCAAAAAGAAAACAGCCCACAAAACCACCTCCTCTGTTCCCTCTCAACAGGGTTCAGTTGTAAAAGAAGCAACCCCAGCTGCCTCTCCTATTTTGGGAGAAGGTTCAGCTCATCTGGAGCCTGCTTCACTCCAATCTGAGTCACCCTTGAGTCACCCTAGACCCTCTGGTTCCTCCCAACAGGAACCAGTTATACAAATGGAGATACCCACATCAACTATCCCAGCCTCCCAACAGGCTGAGGATATTGAAAGACAGGAGTCCTCTCCACTCCATACTGTGTCCACACTGTCCCCCTCTCATATCTCCTCACACCCTGAGTCTGCACGAGGTGCCCACGCTGCTGATATAGACCAATCAGCAACTCAGCCTCAAACTTCTGTTCCCCATGATTCAGCTGTTCAACACCAAACAGCTGCTGAGGGACCACTATCCCAAGCTGATGAACCTCAGGGATCATACCATCCCTCTGGTGAGGCTGCTCCCTCAATGCAAATTCCATCAGCAGGTTTCACCGCTGCTGCTGTTGAAATGCATATTCCATCTCCCAATGATGAGGTGCCTTTAGACCAAGGCACTGCAGAGGGAACCACCACTGGTCTTCATGAGGGTGTTGCAACACAAGCAGTATCTGAAAGGCCCCAAACATCATCCCCTTCTCCTGGTGATGCAGCTACAGCCGCTGCTGAAGGACCTCTTGATCCCTCTAACCTGGGCCATCTTAGTTTTGCCCAGGCTATGGAGCTTCTATCCCAAGTCCCTCTTCCCGCTCCATCACATCCTCATACTCCAGCTTCATCATCATCGTTTCCCTCTACCCACTCCAAACAATCCACCCATACACCACCATCTCCCAAAGACCTGCCTTTGAAGGATCAGCTTTCTTTGCTGACCAACAAAGTTGGTTCTTTGGAAAACACCATGCACTCCCTACCATCCCTCATCTCAGACTCTATGTCTGAGCAGCTCAAAGGATTCTTTGATATGTTTAAAGAATCCTTCCCAGTCACTCCCCAAACTGACAACTCTCCACAGCTGATTGCACTCACTGCACAGCTGCAACTGTATCCACCTCTCTCTCCTCTATCCTCTCCTTACAACAGGACTCTGTGTCCTCCATGGCAGCCATTTCCCAACAGCTGTCATCTATCCTCACTTCTTGCAACTCTACTCTTCCTAACACTTTGGCCAGCTTACAAACAATCATTGGTTCCCTATCCAACTCTGTATCATCAGACCTTGCTGATGTGCGAGATTCACTAGAACTTCATCTTGCACAGCTGCAATCTCTGCTGTTCACAGCGTCTGATAGGGAAAATCTTCTTAAGTTGACCACTCTTGCTGATTCCCACACATCTTCTCTTCAAACCTGTCTTTCCCAACTTAGTGAGGTGAAGGATAACTTGGCTTACTTAGTGAACAGCCTTGTTGGTCCTAAATCCTCTAAACCTGCTGGCAAGCCTGCTGACTTTGTGTCTTCCGGCAGACCAGGTGTTGAAGTCGCTGCTTCATCTCCTTCAAAGGGGGAGAAGTCATCTGCCTCGAAGACTAAGTCTAAGGGGGAGAAACTTCTTCTCCTAAGGAGATACCAGTGTCTGCAACTCACACTGGTCAGCCAGCAGAGATTTTTGAAACAGGTGCTGCTGAAGGTGCTTCTCAAGCTACTATGCCTACTCAGGCTGTCTCTCCAAACCCTGCTCAGTCTAAGGGGGAGGAAATCATTCCTGAGGACAGGCCTAGCAGCAAAAGGAGGCACCTTATTCTATCAGAAGAAGAAGAAGAAGAAGAAATTCCTGAAGCTGCTGTTCCTAAAGCAGCAGCTAAAGGAAAAGAAACGGTAGCTAAGGATCCTATGCAGCAGAAACAGGCAGAAATGCAATTTCACAAGGCAAGAGCCAAAGAGATGGGCCTCCCTATGCACAAATACTTTGAGTTTAGGGATGAACAGCTTCAAGCTCTGGAGGAATTAAGAAAAGAAGAAGAATCTGCCAAAGCTGCTAAGTCCTTTGCCCTCCAAGAAGCAAAGAAAATCAAAATGTCTACCTTGGAGGTGCAAAAGAAAATAATGGAAGCTGCCAGGAAATCAGCAGGAGAAAAAGAGAAGGAAGTAGAGAAAGGTAGTCAGGTCTCTGTGACCAAATCAACAGTACCCTCTGCCAGAGCCAAATTCCACTTTGACAACTTGGCTAGAAAGAAATTTCATGATGTTGCTACTAGAAGGCTTGCCAAGGAAGCTATTGTCAAAGCTGTTCCCATTTCAAGAAAAGGCACACAGTGGAAACTTCAGATCACCAGGATGGGTGCAACAGGCCCTGAAATGGAATCCTACGATCACACTGATGTTGCACAGATGGGATACAGGGAATAGGTAGAACTGGCAGTTGCTCTGAGCCAGTCTAAGTCAGAAACGGCTAAGACTATCAGGGCATACATCAAGAAGCTGATGGAAAGAGTAAGTGAGTTGGGCCTGATTCCAAAAGAAGTAAAAGAGGGTGTCTCTGTGACATACCCCAAAATAAAGGCCAGAAGGACAAAGAAGGATACAGAGATGGAGCTACTCCTTACACTGATTGAACAGGGTGACTATGCCCTTGAAATAAAAGGAGTTGATCATAGTCTGCCTAAAGGAATAGAGTTTGAGGATGGCAAGATTATAGAAGAACCTGAGCTGGGGGCATTTTTTGTAGATCCCCTAACTCATAAAAAGTGCTTCCAAAGGGCCTCAGAACTATACAAAGTTGATCTGAGACAACTTGCCGCCTTCAGACTTGCAGTTTCTTTCAGGCAGTCTAGCAAATGGAGAGCAGCCATCTGGGATCAGCTCAGAGGCTTCTATGAAAGAGGAGAACTCAATGATCCCAAGTTCATGATCATCAGAAGTGAAGTTGAGGAACTTGAGGATACAAGGGAAGAATTGGAAAGGATGGTTAAGGATCCTTCTCTAGTGATATGAAGTCCATCTACCATCTGGGTAGGTGAAGAATGGGAGCTGTCCATCAGTTGGACAGGCTTACCGTTTTCTGCTCCCAACTCAAACAGTCCAAACATCTTGTACATAAGTTGTACATCCTGTACATTAGTTGTATATTATTACATGAGTTGTAATTTTTTATTTTACATTAGTTGTAAAATACATTAGTACATTAGTTGTACTCTTGTAAGAACAAGTGTTGTTCTAGTATTGTCAAGAATCAGTGTATATATAAACTGATCTTTTACTTTACTATAATGTTGTAATTTTATTTCAGCAAATGTACTGTAAAAATATATAGTGATTTTTGACAAGACCAGCTTGAACTGGTTATTGCAAATAGGGGGAGATTGTTAGGCACAAAAAGGCCTCAGTCAAACCTGTTCTACATCTGAGGGGGAGATTTTATAATCAAACCTATTGATGCATTTGAAGGTTGAATTTAAGGCCTGTTTATATGGCCTTATTGAAACCTGAAAATGATTTGCAATATCAGTCTAAAGCTGTTCTATAGTTGCATGTGTTTGCAACTAAGACAGTTTGTCCAAGCTGCTCTGTCTGCTGAACAGGCTGGACATAAACTGTCTACGCTGCTCTTCACTGTTGAGTAGCTTGGGCATTTTTAAAGTGTTCTGTTCTTTGTGAACAGAACCTGTTCTTTGTGAACAGGCTAAACACTTTATGGAATTTGTTTCCAAGTCATCATGTATTGTTTTTTACTACAAGATCAGTTTACAAAGTCGAAGACAAAGTGGAAAACAGAACTGCTCAGCCTGCCCACGCTGTTCTGTAAATGAAGACAAAAGGATATTTGAAAAAGGGTGACAGACCTTTTTCTTATATCAAAATAGGCCTTTGCAGGAAGAAAGACGCAAAGTTGACATTCCTAAATTAGTTAAAGGCAATGCAACAGTAGACAAAGTAAAAAGACAAAAGTTCTGCACATATGAAGACAAGTCTGCTTTTCAGAAAAGTGCAGAAAAGGTTATGTTGTCTTTTCAACAAGACTTTTCCTTTTCATTCTGTCCAATGAAGATGTTTCTCTGAGATCCTCTAAGTGAGTATAAAAGGAAGCTTCTAAGGTCAGAAAGAAGAGTGAAGAAAGCTAAGTGCTTAAACCAAGAGTGAACGTGCAAGTGTGATCTTCATGCATGCAAGTCTTCTGTAAACCAGCTTCTGTGTGTCTAAGCTGTTTTACCTAAGCTGTTCCTTAAGTCTTGTAAACACCGTGAGTGCTTCTTAGTGAGTGTATTCATTGTATACTAGTTCGAGTCTGTCTTAGACTAGTAAGCATACTGTTGTATCTGTCATCTCAGCTTGAACAATTCCGCATTCAAGCTTGTTTGTAATTAACAAATTGTTGATAATACATACAAACATTGAGAAAAGAGTATGTAGTTTTTAAAGTGCTGTATTCACCCCCCCTCTACAGCTTATAAATATATACTTTGGGAACCTCTCGGGACCTACAACCATGTCTGCACAATACAACATATAAGATATTAGAATTATTAAATAGAAATAAACTTGTTTAAATTCAAATTAGATTTATTTTGAACTTGTATAAGTACAAAATCCAACACTTATAAATTTCTACAAGTTTATTTTAAATTTTAATCAAATAATTTGAATATAAAGACAAATTAGAACAATAAATTCGAACAACAAATTCGAAGCACTCATTCGAGTTTAATAACTTATTCGAGTTTAGTGACAAACTCGAATCTATCCAAGAATAAAGTCGAATGTGTCGGTCATTTGGATCCCAATATTCCAAGATTTTAACCTTTTTAGACGTAGAAAATCACATCTATTAGTCCTAATAGGTTCTAATCAAAGATATTTATTATCAATTTGACTTTTCACCGGTTCAAAGTTTGGAATTTTGAAAAACAAACTTTCCAGCAATAAAACTTCAAAATCCGTTAATTTTTGGCTAAAATGGAGTCTAAAACCACTTAAATCTCGTACAATACTATTGATTATACTTAGATTTGTTGGTAATCTCGAACACAAATGGACAAAAGTTGTCAAACAGTGTGAAACTCGAAAATCGACAAATTCGAAGGAATAAACTCGAGATCGCTGGTGATAAACTCGAAGGGTCAAAGTCGAAAGTAGGTGATTTATGACTATCACTAATAAACTATTTACACCAACCTTCTTCGAGTTTGATACTGTAGGTCCCGAAAGGTTCCCAAAGTATATAGCTTTAAGCTGTAGAGGGGGGGGGGGGGGAATACAGCTATTTAAAAAAACTACACACTATTTTCTCAATGTTTGTATGTATTATCAACAATTTGTTAATTACAAACAAGCTTGAATGCGGAATAGTTCAAGCTGAGATGACAGATACAACAGTATGTTCACTAGTCTAAGACAAACTCAAACTAGTATACAATGAATAACTCACTAAGAAGCACTCCACTTTGTTTTACAAGACTTAAGGGAACAGCTTATGTAAAACAGCTTAGACACACAGATACTGATTTACACAGAAGGCTTGCATGCATGAAAATCACACTTGCACGTTCACTCTTGGTTTCAGCACTTAGCTTTCTTCACACTTCTTTCTGTCCCTTAGAAGCTTCCTTTTATACTCACTCAGAGGATCTAAGAGAAACATTCTTCATTGGACGGAATGAAAAAGGAGAAGTCTTGTTGAAAAGACAACATAACCTTTTCTGCACTTTTCTGAAAAGCAGACTTGTCTTCACATGTGCAGAACTTTTGTCTTTTTACTTTGTCTACTGTTGCATTGCCTTTAACTAATTTAGGAATGTCAACTTTGCGTCTTTCTTCCTTGTAAAGGCCTATTTTGATATAAGAAAAAGGTCTGTCACCCTTTTTCAAATAACCTTTTGTCTTCATGTTACAAAACAGCTTGGGCAGGCTGAGCAGTTCTGTTTTCCACTTTGTCTTCGACTTTGTAAACTGATCTTGTAGTCAAAAACAAGACATGATGACTTGGAAACATATTCCATAAAGTGTTTAGCATGTTCACAAAGAACAGGTTCTGTTTACAAAGAACAGAACACTTTAAATGTGCCCAAGCTGCTCACCAGTGTAGAGCAGCGTAGACAGTTTATGTCCGGCCTGTTCAGCACACAGAACAGCTTGGACATACTGTCTTAGTTGCAACACATGCAACACATAGAACAGCTTTAGACTAATATTGCAAATCATCTTTAGGCTTTAATAAGGCATATAACAGGCCTTAAATGTAACCTTCAAATGCATCAACAGGTTTGATTATAAATCTCCCCCTCAGATGTAGAACAGGTTTGACTGAGGCCTTTTTGTGCCTAACAATCTCCCCCTATTTGCAATAACCAGTCTAAGCTGGTCTTATCAAAAATCACTATATATTTTTACAGTACATTTGCTGAAATAAAATTACAACATTACAGTAAAGTAAAAGATCAGTTTATATATACACTGATTCTTGATTACATTAGAACAACACATGTTCTTACAAGAATACAACTAATGTACTAAAGTATTTTACAACTAATGTAAAAGCAAAAATTACAACATATGTAACATATAGTACAACTAATGTACATTGGACTGTTTTTATAGAGCAGAAAACGGTAAGCCAGTCCAACTGATGGACAGCTTCCATTCTTCACCTGCCCAGACGGTAGATGGACTTCATTACAATGGAGAAGGATCCTGAACCATCTTTTCCAGTTCTTCCCTTGTATCCTCAAGTTCCTCAACTTCACTTCTGATGATCATGAACTTGGGATCGTTGAGCTCTCCTATTTCAAAGAAGCCTCTGAGCTGATCCCAGACGGCTGCAAGTCTGAATGCGGCAAGTTGTCTCAGATCAAGTTTGTACAGCTCTGAGGCTCTTTGGAAGCACTTCTTCTGAGTTAGGGGATCTAAAAAAAATGCCCCCAGCTCAGGTTCTTCAATAATTTTGCCATCCTCAAACTCTATTTCACTTGGCAGTCTATGATCAACTCACTTCATTTCAATGGCATAGTCGCCCTGTTCGATCAGTGTAAGGAGTAGCTCCATCTCTGTGTCCTTCTTTGTTCTCCTGGCCTTTATTTTTGGATGTGTCACAAAGACACCTTCACTAATTTCCTTAGATATCAGGTCAAGATAATTTACTCTTTCCATCAACTTCTTGACATATGCCCTGATCTGTTTAGCAGTTTCAGACTTTGATTCACTCAGGGCAACTGCCAGCTCAATCCACTCCCTGTATCCCATCTGAGCTACATCAGTGTGGTCATAAGTTTCCAATTATGGGCCTGTTGCACCCATCCTTGTTATTTTAAGCTTCCACTGACTGCCTTTCCTTGATACAGGGACAGCTTTGACAATTGCTTCCTTGGCTAGCCTTCTTTCAGCAACATCATGAAACTTTTTCTTAGCCAAGTTGTCAAAGTGGTATTGAGCTCTTGCATGGGGTACTGTTGATTTGGTCACAGAGACCTGAGTACCTTCTCTACTTCCTTCTCTTTCTCCCCTGCTGATTGTCTAGCAGCTTCCATTATTTTCTTTTGCACCTCCAAGGTAGACATTTTAATTTTCTTTGCTTCTTGGAGTGCAAAGGATTTAGCAGCTTTAGCAGATTCTTCTTCTTTTCTCAATTCCTCCAGAGCTTGAAGCTGTTCTTCTCTAAACTCAAAGTACTTGTGCATAGGAAGACCCATCTCTTTAGCCATGGCTTTGTGAAACTTAAGATCAGCTGCTTTCTGCTGTTGTTGATCAATGGCTGCTTTTTCTTTTCCTTTAGCTGCTGCTGTAGTGACAGCAGCCTCAGGAATTTCCTCTTCTTCTTCTTCTTCTTCAGTTAGAATTAAGTGCCTCCTTTTACTGCTAGGCCTGTCCTCAGGAATGACTTCTCCCCCTTAGACTGAGCAGGGTTTGGAGAGACAGCCTGAGTAGGCATAGCAGCTTGGTTCTTCGCCTCCCTGTGGTTGCACAATCTGATCGACCCCGCCTGAAGATGAAGGAGAAGATCTTGCTGCACTTCTTGTGGGTGTAGCAAAACCCAACTTGGCAAACACTGTTCAGGAGGACCTCTCTCCTACCTACGCGCTTTCTTATTCGCCTCTGTTTGATGTGCTTCAGAGCACGGTTGGTTCCTTTGACCACCTGAGCTGATGAAATCCCTGTAGTCGCCAGCTTGTGGATGGACACTACCTGGAAACATGCCAAATGGTTTTTGTGAATTGCGTAACCTGGGCGCAAGAGTCAAACCAGCTGCTGTTGATTCACGGTTCTGATCCTCATTTTCAGACATGTTGTGGTGAGCGTCATAACTCTCAGCCTTACTTAAGACTGACCTGCTATTCCCAGTTATAGGGAATAGAGTTTATTATTACTCCAGTCTAGCAAAATGAGCCCCTCTATCCACACCAATGAGGCGGCTGTTATGTTTGGTGGAAGGACCTCTGATGTGAGGGTGGATCCAGACCGCTGCTGATTACCGTAAAAAAATCCAACGCCTGGTCCAATGCTTGTTAAAAGGACCTGGCAAGACGCTTGGGCCTGTGAAAAGCAGGCCAAAACAGCTCAGATGAGTTGTTCCTTAGCCTCTGTGGCTGAGGAGGAGCAGGCCCTCCCCTGGTTCATTTGTTTAGCCTGAAGGCTTTGGCTGGTGCCTCTGTCGCCAAAGAGGACTAGGGCAGGCCCAGTCCCACACTGTTCCTGACCAGTCTCACACCTGTCCAAACAGATCCTCTTCCCCCCTCCATCCAATTCACCCACGCCATCCATTCTCATCACGAAAATCAATTTTCCAAAAAAAGAAATCAGCCCACAAAACCACCTCCTATGTTCCCTCTCAACGGGTTCCGTTGAAAACGAAGCAACCCCAGCTGCCCTCCTATTTTAGGAGCAGTTCAGCTCCTTTGGAGCTGCTCATCCCATCTGAAGTCTACCCAGAGTCAGCCTAGACCCTCTGGTTCTCCCAAACAGGAACCAGTTGTACAAACGGAGGATACCCCATCAACTATCCCAGCCTCCCAACAGGCTGAGTATCTTGAAAGACAGGATTCCCTCTCCCCTCCATACTGTTCCACATGTCCCCCACTCATATCTCCTCACACCCTGATTCTGCCGAGGTGTCCACGCTGCTGATATACGACCAATCAGCACGCTCAGAATAAAACTCTGCTCACCCATGATACAGCTGTTTCCACCAAAACAGCGCTGAGGGGACCCCCATCCCTAGCTGCGACCTCAGCGGATCACACCATCCCTCTGGTGAGGCTGCCTCCCTTCATGCCACATTCCATCAGCAGGTTTCACCACTGCTGATGTTGAAAATGCAATCCATCTCCCAATGATGAGGTGCCTTCTAGACCAAGGCACTGCATGATGGACCACCACTGTTCATGCGGGGTTGCAACACAAGCAGCATCTGAAAGGCCCCCCACTCATCCCCTTCGCCTGCGTGATGCAGCTACAGCCGCTGCTGAAGGACCCCTTGATCCCTCCAACCTGGGTCATCTACTTTTGCCCCGGGCTATTGGACCTTTGTCCAAAGTCCCTCTTCCATCTCCATCACATTCCTCAAACACCGCTTCATCATCTCTTCTCCATCTACCCACTCAAAACAACTACCCATACACCTCCATCTCCCAAAGATCGCCTTTGAAGGATCCGCTTTCTTGCCTGACCAACAAGTTGGTTCTTTGGAAAACTCCATGCACTCTCTACCTCATCATATCAGACTCTGTGTCTGCACAACTTCAGGGGTTCTTTGATCGTTCAAGGCCTCTTTCCCTACCATCCACCGCATGTCCATTTCTCTCGACAGCTGTTAGCACTCCACTGACTCAGCTGCAAACTGTGTCCACCTCCTTCCCTCTATTCTTTCCATTCAGCAGGACTCTGTGTCCTCAATGACCAGCTATTTCTCAAACAGCTGTCTCACTTCTCACTTTCTTGCAACTCTACCCTTCCAGCCACTCTAGCTAGGCTTACAAACTCTAATGCTCCCTATTCAAACTCTGTGTCCTCAGATTCTTCTGGATGTGTCACGCTTCTCTAGAATCATCTTGCCACAGCTGCACACTCTGTTGTTCACGCGTCTGACAGGAAAATATTGTTCAGCTTACATCCCTTGATGTTTCCACTCCTCTTCTCTTCGACCTGTCTTTCCCAGCTTTACTAGGTGAAGATAACTTGGCTTACTTAGTGACTAGCCTTGTTGGTCCTAAAACCTTCTGCTAACTTCGGCCCGCCTGCTGACTTGTGTCTTCATGCAGACCAGGGTAGAAGCTCGCTGCTTCATCTCCTTCCAAAAGGGGGAGACGTCATTGCTCGAAGGACAACGTCTAAGGGGGAGAGAAAACTTCTTTCTACGGAGATTTTACCGTGTCTGCAATCACACTGGTCAACCAGCCAGATGTCTTTAAACAGGTACAGCGAAGGCGCCTCTC
>JAANYP010000797.1:123301-145641 GCA_020465985.1 Centrapalus pauciflorus
GGGTCAATCTCGACGCTTTCTGGTGGTGTGGCAGAACCCAAAGTTGGGAGCACACGGTTCAGGAAGGATCTCTCTCCTCTACCTACAGCTTCTGTATTCGCACTCTGTGGTGAGTGCTGCTTCAGTAGTAAGTTGGTTCAAATTTGACACCTGAGCCGGGATGAAATCCCCTGTAGTTCTGCAGTAAGCTTTTGGATGGAACTACCAGGGATATGGCCAAATGGATTTTTTCGAAGAATTTGAGGGAACCTGGTGTCAGCAAGAGTCAAGACCAGCTGCTGTTCGATATCTCCAGGTTTCTGAGACCTCATTTTCAAGCATGTTATGTGGTGAGCATCTCTAAACTAATAACTCGCCAGCCTCTTTCTCAAGACTGGCTGCTTCCCAGTTTATAGGAATAGAGTGTCTATAATACGCCAGTCCCTGGCGAATGAGCCCTCCTCTATCAACACTGACCAATGAGGAGGCTGCTAATGTTTGTGGTAAGGAAGGAACCACATCATCCGTTCATTACCAAAAGAAATCGACTAAGCCAAAAGAGAAAACAGCCCAACAAAATAACCAGCCTCCTCTGTTCCCCCCGCTCAACAGTTCAGTTGTAAAAGAAGCAAACCCCGCTGCCTCTCCTATTTGGGAGAAAGGTTCAGCTCATCTGGAGCCTGCTCACTCCAATATAGTCAGCCCTTGAGCAACCCCTAGACCCTTTTCCCAGTTCCCACAAAGGAACCAGTGTATACAATGAAGAGACCCACTCAACTATCCCAGCCTCCCGACAGTGCTGAGGATATTGAAAGACAGAGTCCTCTCCAGTCTCCATACTGTGTCCAAACACTGGTCCCCTCTGTCACAGCATAATCTCCTCACTCCTCACACCCTGATCTTTGCACGAGGTGCCCACGCTGCTGATATAGACCAATCAGCAACTCAGCCTCAAACTTCAGTTCCACCAATGATGTTCAGCTGTTCAACACCAACAGCTGGCTGAGGACCAATATCCCAAGCTGATGAACCTCAGGGAATAAGAAACCAATCCCGTCTGGTGAGGCTTGCGCCCTCAATGCAAATCCATCAGCAAAGTTTCACGACGCGGCTTCTGGTGAAATGCCAGAGTCCATCGCCCCAATGAGGAGGTGCCTTTAGACACAAGGGGCACTGCAAAAGAGGGAACCACCACTGTCTTCATAGGTGTTGAAACACAAGCAGTATCTGAAAGGCCCCAAACATCATCCCCCCCCTTTTTCGCCTGGTGAATGCAGCGACAGCCGCTGCTGAAGAACCTCAATGGGATCCCTCTAACCTGGCCTCTTAGTTGTGCCCAGGCCTATGGAGCTTCTGACGCCAAGTCCCTCCCTTCCCAAGCACATCACATCCCCTCATACTCCAGCTTCTCATCATCGTTGTCCCCTCTAACCCACTCCAAACAATCCACCCATACAGACCAACAGCTCCCAAAGACCCTCCTTTGAGGATCAGCTTCTTTGCTGACCAACAAAGTTGGTTTTCTTTGGGAAAACACCATGCACTCCCACCATCGCCTCATCTCAGGACATCTATGTCTGACAGCTCAAAGGATTCTTTGAGATGTTTAAAGAATCCTTCCCAGTCACGCCCAAACGAACTGACAACTCTCCACAGCTGATTGGCACTCACTGCACAACTACAACAACTGTATCAACCTTCTCTCCCTCTATCCTCTTCTCCTGACAACAGGAACTCTGTGTCCTCGCATGGCAAGCCTTTCACGCTGTCATCTATCCTCACGTCTTGCAACTCTACTCGTCCTAACACTTTGGCCAGCTAACAAAACCAAAGCAATCATTGGTCCCTACCAACTCTGTATCATCATACGCTTGCTGATGTGCGAGATTCACTAGACTTCATCTTGCACAGCTGCAATCTCTGCTGGTCACAGCGTCGGATGAGGGAAAATCTTCTTAAGAAGTTTGACCAGCTCTTGCGGAACTCCCACCACATCCGTCTCTTCAAACGGCTGTCTTTCCCAACTTAGTGAGGTGAAGGATAACTTGGCTTTACTTAGTGAACAGCCTCTGTTGGTCCTAAATCCTCTAAAAACCTGCTGGCAAGGGCCTGCTGACTTTGTGTCTTCCGGCAGACCCAGGTGTGAATCCGCTGCTTCATCCTCCTTCAAGGGGGAGAAGTCATCTGGAATCGAAAAGACTAAGTCTAAGGGGGAGAAAACTTCTTCCGTCTCCGAATGGATACCAAGTGTCTAGCAACTCACACTGGTCAGCCAGCAGAGATTTTTGAAACAGGTGCTGCTGAAGGTGCTTCTCAAGCTACTATGCCTACTCAGCTGTCTCTCTTCTCCTATCCTCTCTCCAAACCCTGGCTCCAAGTCTAAGGGGGAAGGAAATCATTCCTGAGGACAGGCATAGGCAGCAAATGAGGCACATGAGTCTATCAGAAAAGAGAGAAGAAGAAATTATCCTGAAGCTGCTTGTCCTAAAAGCAGCAGCTAAAGGAAAGACGGTAGCTAAGGATCCTAATGCAGGCAGAAACAGGGCAGAAATGCAATTTCACAAGGCAAGAAGCCAAAGAGATGGGCCTCCCTATGCACAAATACTTTGAGTTTAGGATGAAAGCTCAAGCTCTGGAGAAGTAGAAAAAGAAGAGAATCTCTGACAAGAAAGCGAGCTAAGTCCTTTGCCCTGCCAAGAAGCAAAGAAAATCAAAATGTCTACCTTGGAGGTGCAAAAGAAAATAATGGAAGCTGCCAGGAAATCAGCAGGAGAAAAAGAGGAAGGAGTAAAAAGGGACTTCAGGTCTCTGTGACCAAATTGTTTTTCAACAGTACCCTCTGCCAAGCCAAATTCCAACTTTACAACTTGGCGAGAAAGAATATTCATGAGGTTGCTAACTAGAAGGCTGGCCAAGGAAGCGATTGTCAAAGCTGTTCCATGTCAAGAAAGGCAAACCACAGTGGAAAAGTTCAGATCACCAGGATGGGTGCAACAGGGCCCGGAATGGAATCCTACATCACACAAACTGATGTTGCACAGATGGGGATACAGGGAATAGGTAGAACATGGCAGTTGCGCTGAGCCAGTCTAAGTCAGAAACGGGCTTAGACTATCAGGGCCATACAATCAAGACCTGATGGAAGAGTAAGTGAGTTGGGCCTGAGTCCAAAAGAAGTAAAAGAGGGTTCTCTGTGACAACCTAGGACCCCAAGCAAAAAAAATTTAAAGGCCAGAAGGACAAAGAAGGAGACAGAGAGGGAGCGATTAGCGCCTCAACTGATTGAACAGGGTGACTATGCCCTTGAAAATAAAAAGGAGTTGATCATAGTCTGACTAAAAGGGAATGATAGTTTGAGGATGGCAAAATTAATAGAAGAAAGAACCTGAGCTGGGGCATTTTTGTAGATCCCCTAACTCATAAAAAGTGCTTCCAAAGGGCCGCAGACTATACAAGTTGATCTGAGAACAACTTGCCGCCATCTTCAGACTTGCAGTTTCTTTCACAAGGAGTCTAGCAATGGAGAGCAGCCAGCTGGGATAAGCTCGAGGCTTCTATGAAGAGGAAACTCCATGGATCCCAATTTTTCATGAATCATCAGAAAGTGAAAAGTTGAGGAACTTTGAGATCAGGGAAGAAAATTGGAAAGAGGATGGTTAAGGATCCTTCCTCTATGATTGAAAAGTCCATCTACCAATCTGGGTAGGTGAAGAAGGGGAGCTGTCCTCAGTTGGGAACAGGCTGACCGTTTCTTGCTCCCACTCAAACAGTCAAAAAAAACATCTTGTACATAAGTTGGTACGCCTGTAACTTTAGTTGTATATTATGTACATGATTGTAATTTTTTATTTTACGATTAGTTGTAAATACATTAGTACATTAGTTGGACTCTTGTAAAACAATGTTTGTTCTAGTATTAGGTCGAATCAGGTATAGATAAAACTGATCTTTAACTGTACTTAATGGTGTAATTTTATTTCAGCACATGTACTGTAAAAAAAAATATATAGTGATGTTTGAGAAAAACAGAAAGAACCAGCTTGAAAAAACTGGTTTATTGCAAATAGGGGGAGAATTGGGGGGGGTGGTTAGGCACAAAAGGCCTCATCAAACCTGTTCTAAACATCGAGGGGGAGAATTTATAATCAAACCTTTGTGCATTTGAAGGTGAATGTAAGGCTGTTGAATGCCTTTAGGAACCTGAAAATGATTTTGCAATATCAGTCTAAGCTGTTCTAGATGTTGCTGTGTTGCAAAACTAAGACATTTGTCCAAGGCTCGCTGTCGGCTAACAGCTGGACAGAAAACCTGTCTACGACGCTGACTCTTCAACGGTTGAGAAGCTTGGGCATTGTTAAAAGTGTCTGTTCGTTGTGAACAGAAACCTGTTCTTGGTGAACAGAGCTTAAACACGTTATGAATTTGTTCCAAGTCATCAGGTTTGTTTTTTTATACTACAAGATCAGTTTACAAAGTCGTGAAGACCAAGTGGAGGGAAACAGAACGCTTGCAGGACCTGCCCCAAGCTGTTCTGTTAAAACATGAAAAAAAAAGACAAAAGGATATTTGAAAAAAGGGTGACAGAGACCTTTTTCTTATATCAAAATAGGCCTTTGAAGGGAAGAAAGACGCAAAAGTTGACATTCGCTAAATTAGTTAAAGGCAATGCAACAGTAGACAAAGTAAAAAGACAAAAGTTCTGCATCATATGAAGACGCAATTCTGCTTTTCAGAAAAAGTGCAGAAAAGGTTATGTTTGTCTTTTCAACAGAACTGTTTTCCTTTCAGTCTGTCCCAATGAAGATGTTCTCTAAGATCCTCTAAGTGAGTATAAAAGGAACTTCTAAGTCAGAAAGAAGAGTGAAAGAAAGCTAAGTGCGTTAAAACAAGGGAACGTGCAAGTGTATCTTCAGGCATGCAAAAAGTCTTCTGTAAACCAGCGTCTGTGTGGGCTAAGCTGTTTTAAAAAACCTAGCTGTGCAGTAATCTGTAAACAACGTGAGTGCTTCTTAGGGGAGTGTATTCATTGTATACGAGTCCGAAGTATGTCCTGAGACTAGTAAGCAACTTGTGGTAATCTGTCATCTCAGCTTGAAACAATTTCCGCATTCAAGCTTGTTTTTGTAATTAACGAAATTGTTGATAATACATACAAACATTGAGCAAAGAGTATGTAGTTTGTAAAAAGGGCTGTTATTCACCCCCATCTACAGCTTTAAATATAATACTTTTGGGACCTCTCGGACCTACACCATGTCTGCAACCATACACATATAAGATCTTAGAATTATTAACTAGCAATACTTGGTTTAAATTCAACTAGATTATTAATTTTGACCTTGTATACGGACAAAATCCCCACTTATCAATTCTTCTAGGCAAGTTTAGTTTTAAATTTAATCAAATACTTTGAATATAAAGACCAAGTAGAAAGAGAACAATAAATTTTTATTTATCTTAAATTCGAACAACAAATTCGAAGCACGCATTCGAGTTGATAACTTATCGAGTTTATGGACAAAACGCGAATCTATCCAAGAAAAACGGTCGAAATGTCGTCGGTCATTTGGATCCCAATCATATTCCAAATTTTTAACCTTTTTTAGACGGAAGAAAATCACATCTAGTAGTCCTAATAGGTTCTAATCAAAGATATTTATTATCAATTTACATTTCAAGATTCTGTCACCGTTTCAAATTTTGGAATTTTGAAAAACAACTTTCCCACCCCAGCAATAAAACTAACTTCAAAAATCCGTTTAATTTTTGGCTAAAATGGAGTCTAAAAACCATATATAATCTCGGACAATGACTATGATTATACTTAGAATTTGTTGGTAATCTCGAACACAAATGGCAAAAGTTTGTCAAAAACATGTGAAACTGAAATCGACAAATTCGGAAGAATAAACTCGAATCGATGGTGATAAACTCTAATGGTCAAGTCGAAAGTAAAAGGTGCTTTATGACTATCACTAATAAACTATTTACACCAACCGTCTTCGAGTTTGGATACGGTAGGTCCCGAAAGGTCCCAAAGTATATAGCTTTTAACTGTGAGGGGGGGGGGGGTGATACAGCTATTTAAAAAACTACACACTATTTGCTCAATGTTTGTATTATTATCAACAAGTTGTTAATTACAAACAACCTTGAATGCGGAATAGTTCAAAGCTGAGATGAAAATACAACAGTATGTTCACTAGTCTAAGACAAATTCACGAGTAAGACAATGAATACAATCACTAAGAAGCACTCACTGTGTTACAAGCTTAGGAACAGCTATGTAAAAAGCTTAGACACACAGATACTATTTTACACAGAGGCTTGCATGCATGAAATCACACGTGCAACATTCACTCTTGGTTTCACACTTATCTTTGCTTCACACTTCGTTCTGTCCCTTAGAAGCCGTCCTTTTTATACTCACTCAGAGGATCTAGAGAACATCTTCATTGGACGGAATGAAAAAGGAGAGTCTTGTTGAAAGAACAACATAACCTTTTATGCACTTTTCTGAAAAGGCATAAAAAAAAAAGACTGTCTTCCACATTGCAGAACGTTTGTCTTTGTACGTTGTCTACTGTTGCAGTGGCCTTTAAATAATTTAGGATGTCAACTTTGCGCTTTCTTCCGTGTAAAGGCCTATTTTGATATAAAAAAAGGTCTGTCACCCTTTTTCAAATAACCTTTGGTCTTCAGGTTTACAAAACAGCTGGGGCAGGCTGAGCATTCTGTTTTCGGCACTTGGGTCTTCGACGTTGGTAAACTTGATTTGAAGTCAAAAACAAGGAAACAGGATTACTTGGAAACATGTTCCATAGAATGTTTAGCATGTTCACAAGAAAGGTTCTGTTTACAAAGAACAGGAACACGGTAAATGTGCCAAGCTGCTCACCAGTGTAGAGCAGCGTAGACAGTTTAATGTCCCCCGGCCTGTGCAGCAGCACAGAACAGCTTGGACATACTGTCCTTATTTGCACACTGCAACACATAAACAGCTTAGAATAATAGTGCAAATCATCGTTAGGCTTTAATAAGGCCAGATAACAGGCATTAAATGTAACCTTCAATGCATCAACGGTTGATTATAAATCTCCCCCTCAGATTAGAACAGTTTGACTGAGGCCTTTTTGTGCTAACAATCTTCCTCCCTATTTGCCAAAACCAGTCTAAGCTGTCTTATCAAAAATCACTATATAATTTTGTACAGTACATTTGCTGCACATAAAATTACAACATACATTAAGTAAAAGAGTCAGTTTATAATACACTGATTCTTGAATTATCAATTAGAACACACAAGGTTTTCTTACAAGAATACAACTAATGTACTAAAGTATTTTACAACTAATGTAAAAGCAAAATTAAAACATTGTAACATATAGTACAACTAATTTACATGGGACTGTGTTTATAGAGGCAGAAAACGGTAAGCCAGTCCAACGGATGGACACTTCCATCTTCACCCAGGCCTGCCCGAACGGTCGATGGACTTCATACAAATGGAGAATTGCTCCTGAACGCATCTTGTTCCAGTTCTTCCCTTGTATCCTCAAGTTCCTCAGCGTCACTGCTGATGATCATGACTTGGGATCGTTGAAGCGCTCCTATTCAAAGAAGCCTCTGAGCTGATCCCAGACGGGCTGCAAGTCTGAATCGGCAGTTGTCCTAAGCATCAAGTTTGTACAGCTCGGAGCCTCTTTGGAAGCACTTCTGTCTGAGTTATGGGGATCTAAAAAAATGCCCCCAGCTCAGGTTCTTTCAATAATTTTGCCACATCAAACGCTATTTCACTTGGCAGTCTATGATCAACTCACTCTTTCAATGCAATAGTCGCCCTGTTCGAATCATTAAGGAGTAGCTCCTCGCTGGGTCCGTCTTGGTTCTCCTGGCCTTTATTTTTGGGATGTGTCACAAAGACACCTTCCTAATTGTCCTTAGATATGTCGGTCAAGATAATTTGACCTCTTTCCATCAACTTCTTGACATATGCCCTATCTGTTTAGCAGTTTCAGACTTTGATTTCACTCAGGGCACGCCAGCTCAATCCACTCCCTGTAATCCCATCTGAGCTACATCAGTGTGGTCATAAGTTTTCCATTAGGACGGTTGCACCCATCCTTGTTATTTTAAGCTTCCACTGACTGCCTTTCCTTGAATACGGGACGCTTGACAATTGCTTCTTTCTATCCTTCTTTCGCAACATCATGAAACTTTTCCTATTCCAAGTTGTCAAAGTTGTATGCTCTTGGCATGTGGGGGTACTGTGGATTTGGTCACGGAGACCTGAGTACCTTTCTCTACTTCCTTCTCTTTCTCCCTGCTGATTGTCTTGGCATCTTCCATTATTTCCTTTTGGCACTCCAAGGTAGAAATTTAATTTTGCTTTGCTTCTTGGAGTGGCAAAGGAGTTGAGCGCTTTAGCAGATTCGTTTTTTTCTCAATTTACCTCCAGAGCTTGAAGCTGTGCTCTCAACTCAAAGTACTTGTGGCATAGGAAGACCCATCTCGTTAGCCATGGCCTTGTGAAATTGGAATTTCTGCCTGTATCTGCTGTAGGGGATCCATCAGCTGCCTTTTCTTTTTCCCGTTAGGCTGCTGCTGTAGTGACAAGCAGCCTCCAGGAATTTTCTCTTCTTCTTCTTCTTCTTCAGTTAGAATTAAGTGCCTCCTTTTACTAGCAGGCCTGTCCTCGGAATGACTTTCCTCCCCCTTAACTGGCAGGGTTTGGAGAGACAGCCTGAGTAGGCATAAGAAGCTTGTATAACTAGTACAATATGGGCCATTGCACAGGGCCCACTTTCTTTTAGGGCCTCATAAAAATTTGATCTATGTTACTATGTATAATAAGTAGAAGCTCAACATTTACATGGAAAAAGAACTGGCCTGGCATTACTGCATTAGGGTTCTGGAGACTGAATTGCGGCGCATCATATGGAGAACAGGAGCGAAGACCGAAGAGGCAGCGACGCGAAGACCGAAGAGGCAGGCGACGCGAAGACCGAAGAGGCGTATACAACGGCGGTGCGTAAGAAGTTAAGGGGGGCTGCTGGTGAGGGTGGTGGTACTAGTGTTGAAACGGAGCTACGGAAGGCGGAGGTGGTTGTGCGGCTCCGAGAGGAGGAGGGGGCAGTTGGTAGTAGGAGTACTGGGTGGTGTGAAGACCCGCCGGTGGTGGGTAGTAAGCTTCCATGTCGTCTATTAAGGGTTAGTTTTTCGTTCACCCAACCCTAATTTTCTTTTATTTTTTTTTCTTTCCCGAATTTCTGTTTTTATTATTAGTGAACAAAATTAAAAAATATTACTATTAATGATAAAAATAACAAAAATTGTTATTATTTTCAATGATTAGCCCATTTTCAAATTGTATACATTTCGTCCTTTTGTTTGAAAAATCATTTTTTTGATACATTTATAATCATTTTACGTGTTCATTTATTTTGTATAAATGCTTTGAAGTTTTTGTAACCAAATGGACTCTTTGTGATTTTTGCACAGGACCCATGAAATCCTTGGCACGACCCTGAATTTATATATTAAAATTTCTTTTTTTATAAAATTATTGTGTGGAGTTGAGATTGTACGTGTCAATACCTTTATTAAGATATAGCTTGATAATTAGTTTTCGGTCGAGCTTCATCAAGTCTAGATTTAAAGGGGTTTTTACCAAAAAATAAGAGTTGAATCATTTTTGTGATTAAAACATTGAATTATTTTTGTTGTCACAAAAATCTCCATCCGAAAAATATCTCACGAAACTAATATGTTACCTATAGCAACCGGTTGCCTTCATATTTGACGAATCTTCCGGTGACCGTTGAGGCCTCCAACGACTGATTTGGTTTCTCGTTTAGGGTCAATTACGCTTACACCTCCAACGGTGACACCTCTACCTCCGATGAAGCCTTCATCGACTCTCCAAGCACTTGAAGCTACGATTAGTTCATCATCGAATTACTGATTTAGGTCTTTTATTTAATCTGTTGGGATTTAGATTGTTGATTTATTTTTTATTTTTCATTGAAAATCGTTTTTGATGAGAGGGTTACCAGAAAATGTGGTGACTTGAGCAAAATGCAACCGGTTAGGTCATTTATGAGAAATATTGTATCCAATGAGAAGTTAAATATTTGTGAGAAATGTTGTATTAAAAAAATAAATTTGTTAAATCACTTTGTTATTTAATGATTCAACAAAAAAACGTTTGTGTATGTGTGTACATGTGTATAAATGGGATCAAATGAGAAATTAAATTATTTGAGAGAAATGTAAGAAATTTTGTATCAAATAACAAATTTGTTGAATTACTTTGTTATTTAATGATTCAACAAAAAAATGTTGTATCAAAGGGGGGATCCAACAAAATATATTGGTTCAATTACTAAAAATAGTAACTACTTTTTGATTAATTATCATTTATAGCAACATTATTTATTTTTTATAGTATCAACTTTTGTATTTTTTATATAAATAACATCAACTTTTGTATTTTGTATCCTTAATAGCATTAACTTTTATATTTTTTTTTTATCATTTATAGCAACAACTTTTTTAAGTTTTGTTATAAATGATAAAAAATGTAAAAGTTGATGCTATTAATGATAAAAAATAAATAATATCGTTATAAATGTTAAAAATGCATAAAGTTATTTCTATTTTTAGCAATTAACCCAAATATATTATAAAAAGGGATGAGATCCATAAAACGTTGTATCAAATGAGTACCCACAAGAAAATATTTTAAAAAAAGGTGGGACCCAAAAACATTTGTGGGAACTGTTGTATCAAAGGAAGACGCATACACACACAGTGGCGGAGCCACATGGAGAGATGTGGGGGAAAATGCCCCCAACAATTTGTGTAATTTTGACGAATTTTAGTCTACATGTGTCGGAATATTAAACGACGAAATACCTTATACAACCTCATGCCCCCAATGATACATTTTTCTGGATCCGCCACTGCGCGCGTGCACGCACACATACATACAGACATATCTAGTTGCAAATGAGTCAACTTTTATCCATCAACTTGAACTGCTATGTTAATTATAACTTTTATTGGATTTGAGCTAATTGTCAAACACAAAACATATAAAAATCAGTTTATTTATCGGATATAATAGTTGTTATAATTTATATTTGAACTATTCGAACCCTTCTCGTGTTAAACTTGAACTTGCATTATAAATGCTAACCGAACTATTGTGTCAAATTTAGGCCTAGTCTAAGTTAGTCAACATGAGCCTGCATACTCCTTTACGGTCCTAACCAAGGATGCGTTATTGAGTTAATATTTTGAAGAAATTAAATTGAACATGAGCCATCTTGGAAGATAATTGACTTAGGCTTGCTCCTTTGATGTGAGGGTGTTTGGATTTGTGTTTGAAAAAGTGCTGTAGCGTTTTGGAAACTAATAATCAAATAATTGCTGTAACAAAAAGTGCTGCAGGAAATGTAGTGTTTGGTTTAGCTTCTGCTGTTTGATATCATAATTATCAAATAATCAGTTTTTAAAGTGTTTGGATTTGCGTTTTTACTTGTAAAATGGTCAAATAATCACTTATTAAGCAAATAAACTACAATTTTTAACTTATGAAAAAGTGTGGTAGGACAAACGCTAAACGCAAATAATCACTTATTAACGTATGCAATCCAAACACTTTAAACCAATTATTTGCGTTATTGTGACGTAGTAAGCTAATAATCATGTTTATAACGCAAAACCAAACACCCTCTAAGCCTAAAATCCAAAATAAATAAAGGCAAACAACCTTTGTTCACTTCATAGAATATTCATAAACAAGAAAATCTCTTATATACTGGAACAATGCTATTCGTAACGACTGAAAATAACAAAATTTTATAATTTTTTTCTAACGTTAAGAAAGAAGATACACTAACTAAAATATTGGATCTCATTTCTTTCTCCAATTTATAGTCCTTACTAGATTTGTCATACAGATAATCAAGAAAAATAAACTTTTAATATTTGTTTGAATTTTTTTGTTACCAACTTAAGAATTAAAGGAATAAATATCATAATATATGAGTACTATAGTTATTCAAGCCATCTATTTTTTTTTTTCCGTTTTTCATTTTTTACGATTTCATTGTACCAGATATACCGTTAAGTAACAATATATACAGCTATAAGGAACCATATTTTATATAATTAAATTATATAATCTACACATTTTACAACAAAGGAAAGGTGAGAATCCTATGAACCAGGCACAAATTTGGTGGCATAGACCCAAGCATTGTTAGCCACCGGGTTGTCCAAATGGTCCAAAAGGTTTTCTAATGGCCCTTTCCCTGTCACTATGGCTTGCACAAAGAACCCAAACATAGAGAACATTGCCAACCTCCCATTCTTGATCTCCTTCACCTTTAGCTCAGCGAATGTCACCGGGTCATCTGCCAACCCCAACGGGTCGAAATACTGTCCGCCCGGATACAAATCGTTACCATCTCCAACCCCATCAAGACCATTGATACGGTACCCTTCCACTAGACCCATCAGGACCACTTGGAACCCGAGCACTGCCAATATGCTTTGAGCATGGACAAGGTTCGGGTTACCAAGGTAGTCCAGACCGCCTTCAGAGAATATTTGGGCTCCAGCCTTGAACCAAACTGGCTCCTTGAAATCAACTTTTAACCACTTTTCGAGTACCTCCGGCGTAATGCACCCAAGTGCACCAAGCATGGCCCATCGCCCATGGATGACCTGATCATGATTAAAAACTTTTCAGTTTGTTATACTATATGAAATGCATTCATATCTATCTAGCAGACCATTGGGACCGTCACTTAGATTTTGGAGGCCCTGACACTGATTATAAAAAGTGACATTTATATATATTTATAAAGTTCACTAGACCCGTCACTTAAATTTTGAAGGTCCTAGACAATAATCCTAAAAAATGTCATTTACACATATTTATAAAATTGACTAATATTATCAAAATAACTATAGGTTTTGATAATATATATATACAGGTTAACACTTTTGAGGCCCTACAACAATTTGGGCCCTGTGCAATAGCCCATGTTGCCCTTGTCAAGAACCGGGCCTGCAGTATAGATCCATCATGTGTTATTTTGGTTTGGTTACCTCAAGAGCCCTGTTCTTGGCAAAAGCCTCGGGATCGGCGGACAAGCCGGCAGTGTCCCAACCGTAATCACCAGGGAATTCACCGGTCAAGTAAGATGGGGTTTGAGCCGAAAAGGGTCCCAAGTATTTAACACGGTCAGGTCCATACCACAAATCATTACCCTGTTCAACCATCAAACCAAGACAATTAATTCATCAACCAACCAACCAACCATTAAGCAAAGCAAAGCAAAGCAACAATCTTTTTTAAAGAAATAAATACCATGGTGAATTTGGCAGTGGGCATGGAGACAGTGTCTCTTAGTGGGTTGAGAGCAGAGGGTCTGGTTTGACCCAAGAATGGGGTGGCTCGAACAACGGTGGTGGTGGTTGCAGCCATTTGTTGAACAGAGGATGCCAAGGTGCGATTTGCCCAATTGTTGTTGGAGATGGTTAATTGGGGATTGGGAGGGTATGTATCATTGTATCTGTAGTGGGTGACGAGTGACACGTGTATGGTGGATATTGGGAATATGGGAACTACCAATGAGAAGACTTTAAAAGATTTCTAATATCTATAACTCGTATCATCCCCTATCCATTACTTTGTCTTCTAATATCCATTACTTGAAAAGATTTCTAACTATTACTAATAATACTATTTGAAAACTTGCTTTTACTGTTCATTGAACAGTGAAGCAAGCTGTCAGGCAGCTGAAACAGACAGGTAAGCAGCTGACTTATTTTATTACTTTATATATATTATATGACATTTCTGTTTTTCTACGATAACTTTTGATATGTTTTATTTTATTAAAATTTGATTATAATACTATTTGAAAACTTGCTTTTACTGTTCATTGAACAGTGAAGCAAGCTGTCAGGCAGCTAAAACAGACAGGTAAGCAGCTGACTTATTTTATTACTTTATATATATTATATGACATTTTTGTTTTTCTACGATAACTTTTGATATGTTTTATTTTATTAAAATTTGATTATGTCATTACGATCGCATTATTTTTGTCTACATTCTGATATAAAATTTATTATCGTCGGAACCATTTTTTTTAAGCTGGCAGGCATGCAGCTGGCTAAATATTTTATTTTATATATAATATGTAATTCTTTTTTTCCTATTATAACGTTTTGATGTATTATATTTGATAAAAATTCAAATATATCATCATGATCGTTTTTCTTTTATCTACATTTTAACATAAAATTCTATTTCGTGTCAGCTATTTTAAAATGATAAAATTTTTATTATTTAGTTGATTGATCGATCACACTCTTTTACTGTTCACGAATAATAAAGGTAGCTGGTAGGCAGGTAAACGGCTTATTACTTTATATAAAATATATAACATTTTTGTGTTTTCTGTGATAACCTTTGCTATATTATATTTTATTAAGATTTAAATACATCATTATAATCGCATTATTTTAATCTACATTCTGATATAAAATTTGTTATCATCGGAACTATTTTTATTAGACAGGTAGGTATGCAGCTTAACTAATTATTTTATTTCATATATGATATATAATTGTTTTGTTTATGTGTCATAACGTTTGATATATTATATTATACAAAAGGACGAATATATATCATTAGGATCTCATTCTTTTTTTTTTTTTTTACATTTCCTACATAAAATTGTTTGCCGTCTCAATTATTTTTAAAATGACATTTATTTTTTTATTTAGTTGGTCGATCAATCACATTTTTTCATTTTGTAAACTTAGATTGAAAGCAGTGAGTGATCCTCAGGTGAGATTCACGATTGGTAACTAATATTATTTTATTATTTTAAAGTATTATATTTATAAAAATATAATTTATGATTCCGCTGCAACGCGCGGGTTAAACAACCTAGTTAGTATTACACCCAAACCTAGGGCCAGTGTTTCAAAATTGAATTAAAACGGGACGGTTTAGAACTAAATCGTAATTAAAATTTTAAATTTGACATGATTCTAATGATACTGGTCTGGTTTAGTCCGGTACAATCTTGGTTTTTCTTTTGACTTTTACGATAAAAATAATATAAAAATCGGACTAGACTAAATGTAAAACAAAATATGAAAACATAAAAAAAAAATTAGATACGAGAATCAAACCATTTGTTATCGGCTCAAGTTTTGGTAGGGTTCATCGATTTCACGTACATGATAGAAAGAATATTATTTATCTATATCATATACAATATTTGACATACGCATACCATTGAATATATAGTAGGGTTTAGTATTCTTGATCTAGCCCAAGTGTATAAATGCGCTTAGGGTCCATTAGGGTTCTTTTAATCCCTTTGTACTCTATATATAGTTATCAAAATAATACATTATAACTATTGAATTTTTCATTATTCTACAATATGATGGACTATATTTTTCTTTAGTAATTGAAGCAACCTGTACCATAAAATAGGTTTAAAGTTATATACTTTTTACCGATGTATTCAACCTAAAACCGGTAATGAAATATAACTTTGTTTCCATTACTTTAAGTATGTTAAAGTTGTTTTTGAAATTGGTAATTTGCATATAAACTCAACATTTGTTAAAAGAAGATAGTGGTAAAATATATGTTAATTTAACAAAAGAAGGCAATGGAGGACATAAAGTATTTTTTTTAATAAAAAAAGATAAGATCATATAATACCAACGTACTTTTTAAATTGTACTTATATAGTACATGAAATTTTTTCTTACACATATAATACATGTACCTTAGTTTTATGTTTTAATATGATACATTTTTATATAGTGACCGGTTGAAAAACCGGGCTTTATTGTACTGGAAAAACAAGTGATATTTCTAAAAGTGTCGTATTAAAACGAAAATTAAAGTACATGTATCGTATGTGTAAGAAAAATGTTCATGTATCATACACTTTAAAAAGTATGTTAGTATTGTATGACCTTAACCCTAAAAAAATGAAAGTTTTTGTGATGGTTGCTGGTTATAATAAAAAAGTAAAAAAACAAAATGAAAACAAGAACCGAGGGAAGAAGGAAGATGATGGGATAAATTCATGATATGTGTGGTGGGTTTTCCTTTTTGCAGGCCGAGTCCTAAAATGGATTGCTGGAAACAGAGCTATATTTAATTATATTTTTTATATTTAATTGGGCCAACAGATCTCTGAGCGTTGGGCCGGAGATAGATTATTGGGCGAAAGCCTACTTCACGAAAGGGTTATGTTGCTTTTTCCAACTTCTTATATATAATCTAAATTAATTAACAGTTTGCCCAAAATAGTGTCACAACAAGACGATTGTTTTTCGTAAATGTTATTATTTAGTTTGTAGGGACTTAATCCGATGTGGGTTGATTAAAAGTTTCTCAAACAAGATGTGCACTTTGAAAGTAACTGTACATAAGCATCGGGCTGATAATTGAAACATGTAAGAAACTCGACCAATCAACATTTGCTCCACGAGAAACGTGTAATTAGTATTTTGCAACAAAGTTCCTTACTAGTGACATAAAATGTCTTCAAGGGAATCGGTTGAGCGAGACCGATATTTTTCAAAGACATTAGAGGGGAAATGAATATAATTTTAATTGCTGACATAATTTAAATTTTTGACAGATTTAATTATTTCAGAATCATTCCAACGAACCAAATGTCATTATAAGGTCTTTCAAAAAATTGAATTAAAGCCTTAGACATGTAGTTCAATTAGTAATTGAATGAAATGGTTTGTCCTAAGATCATATAATGATTGACCCCTTCTACTAATTACAACCTCTCACTAAACCAAAAAATGTCCTGCATCATTGGTCTCTTTGGAGGCGAGTTTCGCATGGATCCAGTTGAAATTGTCGGTATCAACTTATTTTGTCCTAAAAAAATGATATTAAACTTTCATTCCAAATATCATGACAAAACTCATAATAGATTTTTAATCCCAAAAATTCAAGTTTTTTTTTTTCATAATTCCAAGGATCGTTCCCAAAAGACAAAAGTGGATTAAACTTTCATTCCAAATATTACTATTTTGATTTTGATTTTTTTTGCAATTAATTTGTCGTTGGTGGCCCTGGATTTTATTCAAATTCGGATACACATGATGGTTCGATTGAAGTTACACTAATGTCCATTGATATAGACATGCAATTCCAAAGTTACATAATTAAATCCCTAAAACTTATCTACCTTACTCTGGAAATATTATTTCTTAGAATTTACTTGCAAATTAATGATGATAACTAAAAGAAAAACAATTAATTAATATATAGATACGAGATTACGGGTACCATATCAGAATGGGTACGGGAGTACCATATTAAATTAACATGTTCATTATGATAAAATGTTAATTTTTATGCGAAACTATAATAGACACAAGTTCAAATCTGCTTATAATTGACTATTCGACACGTATACCCCCAATTGCTAATTGTATACTACTTCCTAATTACTTTCTAATTATACTAATCTAATAATTAAATGATTTAACATTCAGAGGTTGTATTGATTTGAAATTTATGGGTTCACTTTTGATAAAGATAATAATAAAATAATAATTGCTTTGACATGTATGGATTCCATATTATTAATCAAGTAATTAATAAGCAATTAATTAAGAAGAGGGTGTACAACTAACAAAATCAAACCCCCAAGGACTTTGTATGTATAGCGACACCTTATATACATACAATTCTATCTATTTGAAATTTGTTATATAGTCACAGCTTCATTTAGTAATAATTATCAACGTCAATTAAAATTTAAGGTATTATGTAAATAATAATAATAACGATAAAAAAACTTATATAGAGTAACTTAAACATTTTTTAGTTTAAAATATCTAGTACAAATAAAAAAGAGATCACAATATAAACTAAAAATATAAATACAATTGTATAATTATTATTAAGCATCAAAAAATATTTATTAAATATATGTGAAAAGAAATCCATATACTCATGAATCATGATCATTATTCATCAACATTAATCCTTTTCTCTCATTATCTGTTTTATATATACACGATTGGCTTTGGACTTTAGAGGAACTAAAGAAAAAAAATCATATAAATAATAATTATTATGCAATTGTAATTGAGGTAGAGTATAGAACACATGACCATTATTATTTAAGTATGGAGTATTTGCTAGTTAACCATGAAACATTATTTATCAAGTTTTAATATATAAAAAGTAGTGTAAATTACAATATGGAGTATTTGCTTAATGTTTTAAAACTATATATACTATTAATATTTTTATTTTAAGAAATCTATATGTGTTACTTTCTTAATAACTTATTTCATAATAAAAATAAACGAAAACATATAGTAAATAATATTAGTTATTGTTATAAAATAAATTATATATTTAGTACTAATTATTTCTAAAGAAAGCTATATACGTGGAAAAGGAGACATACTTTCTTAAAATATATATAGGAAATAAAATGTTTAATGGTAAACTAGTTTAATTTATATTAAAGTAATATTTAAAAATAAAAATATATTAGTTTAATTCAACGTGTAACAACCAACTAAATTAATTAACTTCAATATTCTTCACATCATTGGTTCGAAATCAAGACCTCTGGTATCATTAACTTTTTTATTAAAATATTACACAAACTTTTTTATATATTTATATTACGGTAAATATTATTATTTAAATAATAATAATAATAACGAAAATGTTTATTACTTTTTATCATTTGCCTGGTATAAAATGCAAAAAGCCAAGAAATACAAGGTACAATGTACAAACGCTCATAGCTATAGCTACTGGGCATTGGCTTGCGTTCTCCACCGCTACAAATTCTATGTCGTCTTCCCCGAACAAAATCGTACGGCATATATATATTATTATTCCTTTATTTCACCCTAGCTCTCTCAGTGAACAGAGACATGGGTAGCAGGCATGAACAGCGCTCAGATGCTTACACTGAAACTACTACTGATTCCGAAGAAGAAGAAGAGAAGGAGAGGTTTCATGGGACACGTCGACTGGAGGCGACAATATCCCCATGGGTTCATGAATGGAACCGGGTGTACTTGTTGGTGTGTGCGATGGGTCTGTTCGTCGACCCGCTCTTCTTTTACACACTGTCGATAAGCGAGTCGTGCATGTGCGTCTTCGTCGACGGGTGGTTTGCGGTCACCGTGACGGTGCTCCGGTGCATGACGGATGCGTTGCACGTGTGGAACATGTGGTTGCAATTGAAGATGAGCAGATGCAGGTGCAGGTGCAGGTGCAGGTGGAGGTGGTGCTGGATTTGGAAATTAAGATCGTCTGATGAAACCAATCGGTTCGCATTTGATGTCTTCGTCATCCTCCCAATTCCCCAGGTTCCATTTTAATTTCTTCATTAATTATTTCAAGTTAATTAGTTTTTAACCAAATACTACTTTCATTTTGGTACAAAACTTTACACCATTAATACTTGTCAATCCATTTTACACCAAACACTCTTTCTTAAAGTCTGACTAGTTGAATTGAACCAATAAAACAAGGAAAAAGAAGTTCTTTTTGACCAATATATGCGTCATTATTCATTTATATATATACATTGAACAACTTTTATTCACCACCACAAATGCATCAAAATTCCGCGTGGTGCATCATTATTTCCACGTGATGCATTAAATTCGTGCGTGATGCATCAACTTCCCACGTGATGCATTACAATTTTCTTGCGATGCATCGAGGTTTTTCAAGGTTCCTCGATGCATATAGGTTCTCCATTGAACTCACCCCTATATATATATATATATATATATATATATATATATATATATATATATATATATATATATATATATATATATAGATCATAGTTACCAGAAACGCTGGATGAGGCACGTTCTACGTACCGAACGGAACGTACCGAATCGCGGTACGTTTTCGTACCGAATCGCCTATGGTACGCGTACCCAATCGCCGACGAAGTCGTTCCCAAACGCCATCGAAACTGGTTTCCAATCGACGGCGAAACTGGTTCCCACAGCCGACGGTACGCGTTTCCAAGCATCGCGAATTCGCCTCCGGTACTCTCACTTTTGAAATTCATGAATTCCAACAGAAACCCTTCGTTTCCAATAGCAATCCTTTCGTTTCCAACAACAATCCTTTCGTTTCCAACAGCATATGTACACGTTTCCCTGACTGTCCCTTCGTTTCCAACAACAACTCTTCATAATCTTCAGGTCCAGCCTTCATTTCTCTATATGTTTCTGTTTTGAATTATGTTTCTGTTTTGAACTCTGATTATGTTTAATGTTATATATTTCTTATAATCTTAATCTTATGTTTAATGTGGTACATCGTACCAAATAACTTGGTACACCGTACTCGAATCGTACCGAAATGAACCTACCCCCCTACGTACCGGATACGGTAGATATGGCGAACCGCGTTCCCGGTCCTCGTTCCCGTACCGGATCGAACCACGAATCTGGTAACTATGGTTTGTCATTCATACGTACATATGTGAAACATATGCAATTGTTTGGTGTTAAATGTATCTCTATTTATTCTTTAATTAAATTCAAATACCGTTCCTAAGTTTATGTGAAGAGATACCATATTTTCTTTAAATAAAGGAAATACATATTTTAGAGTTAACTTGTTAAATAATTATGCCAAGAATCTTATGATCATGTTAAACAATATGACGTTGTGTATTAAGACAAACGATTAGAATACTTACTTGAGTTGAGAGAGAGAGATGCCATAGATCTCTCGTCGTTTTGGCTCTTCAATGAAATATTGATCTTCTAATTAAATCTCTCCGAATTATGATGGATCGGATAAAGAATGTGATGTGTTGTTTATGGGGTGAACTAACCCCTATTTATAGGAAAGGTTAATGCAGGAATCAACTCCTTAATTAGATTAGGAATAGGATTCTTAATCTCTATCTCCCATAAAGGCTTTAATTCCATGGAGTTCTATATGGTAAGTATAAGATAATAACTGTTATTTTTAAATTGATCAGCATTACATAATGTACAAGAATATAATGCACTAATAGGTTAGACCACATTATTTAGATAATGATAATCATTTAAAATTGAATAGGATAAACTCCAACAGAACTAACAATAATCGATCTATAATTCCACTAAAGCTTAAATGCTTAATAATATTTTAGGGTACACAAAATCTTATACAGAGATATGATCGGTTGGTGCTGAGTCCATTCCATATATATATATATATATATATATATATATATTGGTTTTCAAATGTCATATATATAAAGAAGACTTGTTCTATCAGAATAGAACATTTTTGTTACTAAAAATCTGGATTGATAACTTGAAATTTATCGTCAAATTTTCATTCATTTCCATGGTATTTACTGCTGAACGCTCTTTGTACTGTATATGTATTGTCAACTTACAAAACTGTTTTGAAAACCACTCTTATGAAGGTGCGATAGAGCTTTCAATATTAGCAGATTATTATGGCCGTGAAATTGCAGCATATGATATCCAAACCACAAGATGTGACTTGTATGGACAGGTTAGCATTTCATAATCATGTGAAGCATCATGGTCAAATATTCATTTTTTAGGCTGATTATATCCCATTCTGAGTTATTGTTTGACAGGAAAAGAGCTATAGCGAGAGAGTTATGTTGATATATGATGGACTCCATTATGATGCTTTGGCTGTATGTGATTCTCTATCATTCCTTTTCGTTGCTTTATACTTTTAGATGTGCATATATTTGTGTTAAGATCGACAACTACACACATTAGGAAAAGACATAAAAAAAGTCATTCATTTTCTTGCCTTTTACTTTGTATATGTGCATACAATTGTGCTAGGATCGACAATTAAACACACGGATATTTTTTCAGGAAATGGGAAAAAAAACTGCAAATGCTATTGATATGATTTAGAAATTTGCTTACCTCAGGCTCTATGTTTGTGACCAGGATTTTATCATTCTTTTTTGTACGTCAATGTAGAGAGAAAAGGTAGTGTCTTATTACATGGTTTACCCATACGGATTTTGGTTACGCGTTGAAATTTGTTTTCCTGATTATCATCGTTACTGCTTTCTTGATGGTACTCTTTTTGCATTGATGGTCCGTGTTTGCCCTATTCTAAGCCTCTGTTCGTTTAACAATCTCATCAGGGTTCACTTTTGTAGGGTCTGATGTCTGAACAATAATAAAAATGTGATTTTGGATCCCACCTACTAAATGTGGGTAGAAAGAAAGATATGACCCACAAAATAGAGATCATTACAAATGAATTGAACCATGTT
>JAANYP010000797.1:165876-318376 GCA_020465985.1 Centrapalus pauciflorus
TGGTTCCCTTTCTAACTCTGTGTCATCAGATCTTGCTGATGTGCTAGATTCTCTAGAACTTCATCTTGCACAGCTTCAATCTCTGCTGTTCACAGCGTCTGACAGAGAAAACATTGTTAAGCTCACATCCTTTGCTGATTCCCACTCCACTTCTCTTCAGACCTGTCTTTCTCAGCTTGCTGAGGTGAAGGATAACTTGGCTTACTTAGTGACTAGCCTTGTTGGTCCTAAACCTTCTACTAAACCTGCTGGCAAGCCTGCTGACTTTGTGTCTTCAGGCAGACCAGGTGTTGAAGTCGACGCTTCATCTCCTTCAAAGGGGGAGAAGTCATCTGCCTCGAAGACTAAGTCTAAGGGGGGAGAAACTTCTTCTCCTAAGGAGATACCAGTGCCTGCAACTCACACTGGTCAGCCAGCAGATGTCTTTGAAACAGGTACGGCTGAAGGTGCCTCTCAAGCTGCTATGCCTACTCAGGCTGTCTCTCCAAACCCTGCTCAGTCTAAGGGGGAGGAAGTCATTCCTGAGGACAGGCCTAGCAGTAAAAGGAGGCACTTAATTCTAACTGAAGAAGAAGAAGAAGAAGAGGAAATTCCTGAGGCTGTTGTCACTACAGCAGCAGCTAAAGGAAAAGAAAAGGCAGCTGATGATCCCATACAGCAGAAACAAGCAGAAATTCAATTTCACAAGGCCAGGGCTAAAGAGATGGGTCTTCCTATGCACAAGTACTTTGAGTTTAGAGAAGAACAGCTTCAAGCTCTGGAGGAATTGAGAAAAGAAGAAGAATCTGCTAAAGCTGCTAAATCCTTTGCACTCCAAGAAGCAAAGAAAATTAAAATGTCTACCTTGGAGGTGCAAAAGAAAATAATGGAAGCTGCCAGACAATCAGCAGGGGAGAAAGAGAAGGAAATAGAGAAAGGTACTCAGGTCTCTGTGACCAAATCAACAGTACCCCATGCAAGAGCTCAATACCACTTTGACAACTTGGCTAAGAAAAAGTTTCATGATGTTGCTGAAAGAAGGCTAGCCAAGGAAGCAATTGTCAAAGCTGTCCCTATATCAAGGAAAGGCAGTCAGTGGAAGCTTAAAATAACAAGGATGGGTGCAACAGGCCCAGAATTGGAAACTTATGACCACACTGGTGTAGGTCAGATGGGATACAGGGAGTGGATTGAGCTGGCAGTTGCCCTGAGTGAATCAAAGTCTGAAACTGCTAAAGAAATCAGGGCATATGTCAAGAAGTTAATGGAAAGAGTAAAGGATCTTGGCCAGATATCTAAGGAAGTTAGTGAAGGTGTCTTTGTGACACATCCAAAAATAAAGGCCAGGAGAACAAAGAAGGATACAGAGATGGAGCTACTCCTTACACTAATTGAACAGGGCGACTATGCCATTGAAATAAAAGGAGTTGATCATAGCCTGCCTAAAGGAATAGAGTTTGAGGATGGCAAGATTATTGAAGAACCTGAGCTGGGGTTATTCTTTGTAGATCCACTAACTCAGAAGAAGTGCTTCCAAAGAGCCTCAGAGCTGTACAAAGTTGATCCGAGACAACTTGCCGCCTTAAGACTTGCAGCTTCATTTAGGCAGTCTAGCAAATGGAGAGCAGCCGTCTGGGATCAGCTCAGAGGCTTCTATGAAAGAGGTGAGCTCAATGATCCCAAGTTCATGGTTATCAGGAGTGAAGTTGAGGAACTTGAGGATACAAGGGAAGAACTGGAAAAGATGTTTCAGGATCCTCCTCCAGTATAGTGAAGTCCACCTGTCATCTGGGCAGGTGAAGATTGGAAGCTGTCCATCAGTTGGACAGGCTTACCGTTTTCTGCTCCCAACAAAAACAGTCCAATGTACATTAGTTCTACTTTATGTTACATATGTTGTAATTCCTTTTACATTAGTTGTAAAATACTTTAGTACATTAGTTGTACTTTTGTAAGAACATGTGTTGTTCTAATGTAATCAAAATTCAGTGTATAAACTGATCTTTTACTTTATGTTGATGTTGTAATTTTATTTCAGCAAATGTACTGTAAAAATATATAGTGATTTTTTGATAAGGCCAGCTTAATCTGGTTATTGCAAATAGGGGGAGATTGTTAGGCACAAAAAGGCCTCAGTCAAACCTGTTCTACATCTGAGGGGGAGATTTATAATCAAACTTGTTGATGCATTTGAAGGTTGAACTTAAGGCCTGTTATATGCCTTATTGAAACCTGAAAATGATTTGCAATATCAGTCTAAAGCTGTTCTATATGTTGCATGTGTTGCAACTAAGACAGTTTGTCCAAGCTGCTCTTTCTGCTGAACAGGTTGGACATAAACTGTCTACACTGCTCTACACTGGTGAGCAGCTTGGGCATTTTTCAAGTGTTCTGTTCTTTGTGAACAGAACCTATTCTTTGTGAGCAGGCTAAACACTTTATGGAATACGTTTCCAAGTCATCATGTATTGTTTTTGACTGCAAGATCAGTTTACAAAGTCGAAGACAAAGTGGAAAACAGAACTGCTCAACCTGCCCACGCTGTTCTGCAACATGAAGACAAAAGGTTATTTGAAAAAGGGTGACAGACCTTTTTCTTATATCAAAATAGGCCTTTACAAGGAAGAAAGACGCAAAGTTGACATTCCTAAATTAGTTAAAGGCAATGCAACAGTAGACAAAGTGAAAAGACAAAAGTTCTGCACATGTGAAGACAAGTCTGCTTTTCAGAAAAGTGCAGAAAAGGTTATGTTGTCTTTTCAACAAGACTTCTCCTTTTTCATTTCGTCCAATGAAGATGTTTCTCTTAGATCCTCTGAATGGGTATAAAAGGAAGCTTCTAAGGACAGAAAGAAGTGTGAAGAAAGCTAAGTGCTGAAACCAAGAGTGAACGTGCAAGTGTGATTTTCATGCATGCAAGCCTTCTGTGTAAATCAGTATCTGTGTGTCTAAGCTGTTTTACATAAGTTGTTCCCTTAAGTCTTGTAAATACAGTGAGTTCTTCTTAGTGAGTATATTCATTGTATACTAGTTTGAGTTTGTCTTAGACTAGTGAACATACTGTTGTATGTGTCATCTCAGCTTGAACTATTCCGCATTCAAGCTTGTTTGTAATTAACAAATTGTTGATAATATATACAAACATTGAGAAAATAGTGTGTAGTTTTTAAATAGCTGTATTCACCCCCCCTCTACAGCTTAAAGCTATATACTTTGGGAACCTCTCGGGACCTACACATGTTTATTATTAGAATATAAAATATGACAAATACGGGACAATTCAAGATTGACGATTATCTTGACACACCTTAGGATTTGGGTAGTGGTTAAAATAGTATATTTCTATGGCTTTACGAATTTATGTAAGTATAAGTATATAGTGAAGTATATTAGATCTTTAAAAAATTTAAGAATAACAATAATACGAATGTTAAGTTGAGGTACGTGTTTAATAAAAGCCGTTCTTAACATAGGCAGAATGAGTTTTTGCCGATTTTTGGGCCTACAAAAATTTAACCCAAGTATATATGCAGGGGCGGACCTAGAGTGTAACTACGGGTGTCACTCGACACCTATAAATTTTCAAAATACTGAGTTGCGTATGTATCAAAAATCTGAGTGACACCTAAGAATTTTTTTGGGTGACACCTACAAAAAATTTATACATTTATAATATACATATCTTTTTTATATTTGTTATTTTTATTACTTAAATTTATTGAAATAATACTGAGTATTAACTTAAAAAAAATTAAAAAACTTATCATAGTTTAGTTAACCCAAATATTAGAAAAAAGCCCAACAAGAAATTAAGCCCAAAGGCCAAAACTAACCTTGAAAACCCTATTTGTTTTTTTTTTTTGTTTTCTTTCATTTAGCACCACTCACCAGAGAGTTGAGAGCCTCACAGCCACATTTGCTTTGCTGCTGCCCCTCACCGGAAAAAACGCAAACCGCCGCCGCCCGCCGGAAAACCCTTCTCGGGACCGCCGCTTGCTGCTGCCTGCTGCCCGCCTCCACCGCTTGCTGGCTTGCTGCTGCCCGCCTCCACCGCTTGCTGCTGCCCGCATCCACCGGCCACCGCTTGCTGCACCGCAGGACCTCCGACCGCCGAGGCGCCGACCGGCCACGGTAACTCGGTAAGTCTAATCTCTTCACTCAATGTCTCTCTCAATCTCTCAAATCTCAATATTTGTGTGTGTTTTTATTTTGCCTTTGTGCTTTGTCACTTGTGTTAGTTGTGTAGACAGTGTTGAGTTGTTGACTGTTGACTGTAGTTGTGTAGAATATTTGAATGAGATAAATACATAATTCTAGATAAGTATTTCTTTTTTTTTTTTTTAGTTTTTCAGTTTTTTTTTTAGTTTTTTTTAATAATGGGTATAATTATTAATGAGTTAAATAGGTGAATGATTGAATGAATGCAGTAGATATCTTTCTAATTGTTTATTTTTTTGAATTTTTATATCAATTGTTAAATTTATTGTTAATTATTTTAAAAAATTTTAGGTTAATGGACAAATTTTTGAAAAGAAAGTTTCAATCATCTTCCGGATCTGGATCTTCAAACAATAACCAATCGGTTGGGAACCGTTTCGGTGTTGGGAACCGTTTCGGTGACCCGATCCGTTTTAGGAAATATTTCGAAAATCTGAATATTAAATTTACTTTAAAAAAGTGACACCTATAATATATATTCCTGGATCCGCCCCTGCATATATGTATATATATATTTATCCAATTTTATAAAGTTCAAATTAATATTACTTCAAAACCTAGCACCTTTGGCTGACGCAGATTATTACCAAAGATCAGATAGCTCCATAGTGAAAACTCAAAATCGATTGAGCGAGTAATGACGATCGAGTTTAACGATGAGACATATAAAAAACATGTACAATAATTTTTAGTTATTTTAAATTTTTGGATGTCTATAATAATCTTTATTGTATTAATGAATTTTATACATTCGAAATGTTTATTGTTAAAAGGCCTCTTTTCACATGGCATTCGAAATCTATGTAACGGCCCCAAGATTTATGAGACGTTGAGTTTGCAACCATCTCATTACGAACTACCCAATGGTTGACTTTGCCATATGAAATTAACATGATAACTTGCTTGAATAATAACTAATCTGTATATGGAAAAAAAAAATTATTAAAAACGAAAGGTTAAATTAATGATGACAGAATGTGAATTCCATAATTTGAAACAATATAATGAGTTATTAATACATGGATTTTAACTTGTTTGTTTTGTAGACAGACAAGATTTTTAAAAAAATTATAACGTACGCTGAATTTATAACACGAAACTAAATAAAAGATTAGACACATAATGTATCGTTACAAAACCGTTATAAGATGGGTTTGTTATGAAATAAACCAACATGTTTTCATGTTTTTTGCGTTTTCGTTACTCCATGTTATTTTTTTTTTTCATAAAAGTCTTCAAGTTAATTTTTTCTTTTTTGGTTTAGTGAAAAATGAATATTAGAACCCGGTTTTTCGGTCTCTAAAACCCCTGTTTAATAATTAAAATTGGGGTCTAATAGTCAAATTTCACAAAACTAAAAAACAATAACATTAAGGGACGAAAACGCAAAAACTGTAAAAACATATTTTTTTCATAATAAACCCTTATAAAATTCTCAAAATTAACCCAATATATAGTTTTTTTTTCAATGGTGTTGTCACATGCAAACCAAAAAAAAAAATGAAAACATACTAAAAAAATATGAATACTAACACGTATAACACAAACATAGATAAAATAACATACTAAAAAATATAAATCATGGCCTACTAATTAATAATCAAAATTTATTTGTTAATCCAGTATAATTTAATTATTAAATTACCACCTAATTAACAAAATTTTATTGATTATTAATTAGTATGCCATGATTAATTTTTTAGTTTGTTATTTTATATTTTAAAAATTTATTAAGATTAGGCACATAATGTATCAATGTATCATTATAATAAAATTAACCCAATACACACACATATATATTTATGGTGTTATTACATGCAAACAAAAAAATTATGAAAACATACAGGAAAAATATGAATACTAACACGTAATACAAAAAGATAATAAATTGTTAAAATATAAAATAACAAACTAAAAGAATTAAATCATGGTCTACTAATAAATAATCTATAAATATTTTGTTAATTCGTTATAATTTAATAATTAACTATTAAATGTAAAACAAAAGAAATTAGTAAAAGAACTAAAAATGAAAAGAATAAATAAAGGGTTGACGGAGTAAAATTGTAAATTTAAAATGGATAAAATCATCATTATTTAAAATTTAACTTTCTGAGGGACCAAACCCATAAATAAATGAAAATAATGATCATTTGTGTTAATATATTCAAAATGTGCGTCAAAGTACATGGAACATTTTTGTAACTTACTCATGATGATGATGATACAGAAAGCTAATTTTAACAACTTTTAATCAATTACTAACTTCTATAAGATATCAAACTTAAATCTAAACAAAAAATCTCAAGTTTCTATACTCTAAACAATCGGTTTGATACAAAATCATAATCATATCTGATGCATAATCGTTATGATACAAGAATCGAAGTCGTATTTAAGATCTGATGCAATAATACACAACAAGAAACTCTAATGGTGGTACCTTCGATCTAGTATAATAATCCACAACAACAAACACTAATAGTGGTATCTTCGATTTCACACACAAAAGCTCCTTTGTTCCATGAGTGATTTCATTCTTTGCTGTATGGTCGCCTTGCTACGGATCCTATCTTGACGCGACACCCGCCAACGAGTGCGGAATCCTCGTTAGCGGCTTGACGGATAGACCACGCACGCGAAACACGGGTACACACACAGTGATGGACGAACAACGGAACGTCCCTACACGTGATTCTCTCCAAGAACAAAACTCTCTGCTAACTTGCAAGTTCGAGATCGTCCTTTGCACTAATCTCTGTGAAATTCTGCAAAAGTCTCTTAATTAATCGAATTAACCCTTAATTATAACACCCAGTTCGAATTTGTCTAGGACAAGTTCGAATTGGCCCAAGGCCTTTCGAACTTGTCCTCTAACAAATTCGAATCTTAGCCTTCAAACTTATGTTTGAACTTATCTTTGAACTTATGTTTGAACTTATCGTAACACATTACCCTAAGTTCAAACATACAAACAATCAATATCAAACACATATAATCAAACATATATCAAACACTTGTTAATATTCAATCGCATGTAAATTGACTTATACAAAATACTATCTATACTTAGACTGCTATCGTCACACAGGATGTACTAACAGACTCCCCATTGACGATAGCTTCTAACTATTTACATTTTGTCTAAGTACTAGGCCTATTCAAAATGCTACCAGCATAAAGTACCTGTTCAACGCAAACCTTTACCACATTCTGATATTTTTTGCCTTCAGTCTTCATATGTGCCTCATAAGAGATTTTTTGGACATGAAGCTTAAGCAGATCATCTTTGGATAAGTTAACCAGGTGCAATGGATCGTACACTCTCAAAATCACTTTTTCTTCAAGATCTTCCATAACAGCTTCGACTGTCTCACTTTCCACATACCACCAGTTCAGATTGCCCAAAACGTCTTGAGGCATTGACTTCAGAGGAACCTTCTTCAAACATCAAACTGGCTTGTAATACATCTTCATCCAGGGTCTGCCAGTTAGAGGATCTATTCTCGTATGATCCATTATCCTCTTTCCTACTCGTGGATTTAGCTTTTCAAACTTTTGAGACCTCCCTTCCCTTCTAATAATCTTTGCAATTACTTCGGCGTAGGGATCGTCTCCGATGTTAACGAGCTCTTTCCATGCTAAGGCCTTTATCTCAACTATAGGAAGTGAATTGAAGTCCTTCAATCTTCTCCTCAGATATTGTAGGCCATCCTTTCTCTTAATGATAAAAAGTTGCAGTTCTCGATCAAGAACCAGCTAAGAATGCTCCCTGACAGCTTTCCAGCACTCGGCACTTTCATCTTTTCCTTCACAGCTAGTTCAGGTCTTTTTTCTTCCTTTCTAAACCAAAGCTTTCTTTTATCTTCATTTGTGAGTTCTCTATCAGGCTCCTCACTTTCTGATTCAACATTTAAAGCATCCTTAAATACTTCGATGTCTATCATGTTCTGCTCAGCTGTAGCGTATGTATCAGTGATAGGATGTTGTTGAATGATGATCTCATCTGCCTCATCTTCCTCATCAACCAATATTTCGTTATCAGATATCCACTCAGCTATGTCTTCTGGAACGAACTCACCTTCTTCAAGATCTTCTACTTCATCCTCAAAATCGAATATAACTTCTTCTTCTTCAATATCCATCAGAGCTTCAATCATTTCGCTCTCAATGGTCTTTGAAGTTTCACCTTCACCTCCTTCCATTGTAGACTGACTTGGCTCCCCCTGAATTGATGCTCATTGAGCAGTCGGAAAATCTGCTAGCTCACCTTCTCTTCCAGCCTCGGGATCATTGTCGTCATCATCTCTTCTTAGTACCTCAGCTTCCCTGCAACTACTCTCCCCCTGAGCTTGAAGATTTTTCATTAATTGCTCCAGGAGAGACTTCATCGTTTGTATCTCAAACGCTTGATCTGCAACAGTTGATCTCAACTCTGCGTTTTCTTGATCAAGTCTGGCATTGTGCGCTTGAAGTTCTGTTACTGCTGTTGAAAGCTAGAAGATTTGGACTGATTGGAAATCCACCTTGCGCTTCAACTCTGTAAATCGCTGATTCTCAGTGAATGTCATTGATGGAATGGATGTAGATGGTGATGGAGTGATGGGTGGTTGAACAGCTGGAATTACAGGCTCTGGAGCTGTGGCGGATGAAGCTCCCTGCATAAAACGATGCCTCCTTGCCCTATGCTGTCACACCCTGCTACCCCGGTTGGCAGCGAGGCGTGACGAGTGCGGAAGCGTAACCATAATTATAACGAACGACCACTATATGGACGTTTTCGAAAATATTACATCAAATAAATTTAAACTGTAATAATGTTTTACAAAATGAAAGAAATGAAGTTCGCGTAATACAGAGATTTTAATACATAATTAATGCGTCCAAAAATAATGCAGTCAAATCTCCGTTAGTTTCGAAATATGCATGCGACTCCATGAAATGCGGAAGCTTGAAGTTGGTGTTTAATATTAAAATAATACCAAAGTACAAGCTAGTTGTCCTTTAAAGGACAACTTACTTTTTAGAGTGATAAGTAGTATGGCTTTTCATGTATTTTATTAATAAAGTACGAAAAGCGTGCATGACAAAGGTGGCAGCATTTATTATTACTGCACATGTATATACGTACTTAGAAAAATTTTCTGGATTGTTAAACTCGATTCAAGTGTGAATCGAGTTTGTTGCAATGTCAATCGAGATTTATATAATTATATTCGAGTTTCATGCCTTTGACATTCGAGTTTCAAGCCTTTGTTATCCGAGTTTCATGTCTTTGTTATCCGAGTTTTATCATACTTTGATCGAGTTTTCTGCCTTTGCTAATCGAGTTTCTTTGTTTAATTATTCGAGTTTAATCTTTTCTTTATTCGAGTTCCACCAAAGTGCTATTCGAGTTTATACTCACATGATTCGAGTTTTATGTAATATCATTCGAGTTTACTACTATATGATTCGAGATTCGTATAACTTCATTCGAGTTTTATTACTTCATCATTCGAGTTTTACATTGTTTTAACTTTCGAATTTCATACCTTGTATTTTTAGGCCAGTTGTTACAGTCTCCCCCCGTTGAAGGAATTTCGTCCCGAAATTAGCTCGTGTTCCCCTCTGCTTGGATTTTTGAGAACAGCTTGGGGTACTTCTCTCGGAACTGATCTTCGCGTTCCCAAGTAAACTCAGGACCTCGTTTAGAATTCCACCGGACCTTTATTATTGGAATTCGACTGTGCTTGAGCTTCTTGACTTCTCGGTCCATTATTTCCACCGGTTGCTCAATGAAATTCAATTTATCGTCTATCTCCAGCTCGTCCATGGGTATCACGAGTGATTCATCAGCCAGACATTTCTTAAGGTTAGATATGTGGAAGGTATTATGAACGTTACTAAGCTCTGGGGGTAGATCGAGTCGGTAAGCTACCGGGCCAATTCTTTTGGTGATTTTGAATGGTCCGATATAACGAGGATTGAGTTTTCCTCGTTTTCCAAAACGAATTACGCCTTTCCAAGGCGAGACTTTCAGCATTAGTTGGTCTCCCTCTTGGAATTCCAAATCCTTCCGTCGGATGTCTGCATAACTCTTTTGTCGATCCCGCGCAATCTTCAATCGGTTCCGAATCTGGGCTATTTTCTCTGTAGTTTCCTGGATGATCTCAGGTCCAGTAATCTGACTATCCCCTACTTCAGCCCAACAAAGAGGTGATCGACACTTTCGTCCATAGAGTGCTTCGAATGGGGCGGTCTTAATGCTCGAGTGATAACTGTTGTTATAAGAAAACTCAACTAATGGCAGGTGTCTGTCCCAACTTTTTCCAAAGTCGATGACACATGCCCTTAGCATATCTTCCAATGTCTGAATCGTTCTTTCACTCTGACCGTCCGTTTGCGGGTGATAGGCTGTACTCATATCCAGACGCGTTCCTAGAGCTTCTTGCAATGATTGCCAAAACCGTGACGTAAATCTGCTGTCTCTGTCTGATATAATGGATACTGGCACCCCATGCCTTGAGACGACCTCCTTAAGATAGATTAGTGTTAGCTTATCCATCTTGTCAGTCTCCTTGATTGGCAGGAAGTGCGCGGTCTTGGTCAGCCGATCCACGATCACCCAGATGGTGTCATAACCTCCAGAAGTCTTTGGCAACTTAGTGATAAAATCCATGGTGATATTTTCCCACTTCCATTGGGGTATCTCTGGCTGGACTAGCAATCCTGATGGCCTTTGATGCTCAGCCTTAACTTTTAAACATGTTAAGCACTTGCTGACGTAAGTAGCAATGTCAGCCTTCATGTTTGGCCACCAGTATGAACCCTTCAAATCGTGATACATCTTGTCCGACCCTGGATGAACAGCATATCTTGTTTTGTGCCCTTCATCCATGACCAGTTTCCTTATGCCTCCAAACTTTGGTAACCAAATTCTGCCCATGAAGTATCGGCATCCGTCTGACTTAATTTCAAACTGCTTATCCATGCCTCTCAATGCTTCATTCAGCAGATTATCCTCCTTGACTGCCTCTTCTTGTGCCTCTCGGACTTGAGAGTTTAGGTTTGACTGTATGGTCATTACCAATGCTCGGACTCTCAATGGCTTAACCCGCTCCTTTCGGCTTAGGGCGTCAGCTACGACATTTGCTTTTCCTGGATGGTAGCGAATCTCGCAGTCATAATCGCTAAGAAGTTCCACCCAACGTCGTTGCCTCATATTTAATTCTTTCTGATTCAGAATATGCTGGAGGCTTTTATGGTCCGTGAACACCGTGCACTTGGTTCCATACAAATAGTGCCTCCATATTTTGAGAGCAAACACCACTGCTCCCAGTTCCAAGTCATGAGTCGTATAGTTTACCTCGTGAATCTTGAGCTGTCGGGATGCATAAGCGATGACCTTGTCCCTTTGCATGAGCACACAACCTAATCCGTTGTGCGAGGCATCACAGTAGACTACAAAATTTTCAGTCCCTTCGGGTAGGGACAGAATTGGTGCACTACACAACCTCTGCTTAAGCAGCTGAAACGCCTTTTCCTGTTCTTCACCCCAGACGTATTTCACATCCTTACGGGTCAACTCCGTTAAGGAACCTGCTATCTTCGAGAAGTTCTCAATGAATCGCCTATAATAACCGGCAAGTCCTAGGAATTGGCGGACTTCTGTGGGGGTTCTAGGGATTGCCCAGTTCTTTATGGCCTCGATCTTTGATGGGTCGACCTGAATTCCCTGACTGTTGATCACATGTCCAAGGAATTTTACTTCTCGCAACCAAAATTCACATTTTGAAAATTTGGCGTATAGCTGCTCTTTCTCTAACAACTCCAAGATCAACTTGAGATGTTGTTCATGCTCTTCTTTACTTCGGGAATAGATGAGGATGTCGTCTATGAACACTATAACAAATTTATCCAGATATGGTTTACACACCCGATTCATGAGGTCCATAAATACGGCTGGTGCGTTGGTTAAACCGAATGGCATCACCTGGAATTCGTAATGTCCATAACGAGTTCTAAATGCCGTCTTGGGGATATCTTCTTCCCGAACTTTTACTTGATGATAACCGGAGCGCAGATCAATCTTTGAGTAGAAGCTAGATCCCTGTAGCTGGTCGAACAGGTCATCAATCCTAGGGAGGGGGTAGCGGTTCCTTACCGTTAACTTGTTTAGTTCTCGGTAGTCTATGCACATTCGGAAGGATCCGTCTTTCTTTTTAACGAACAAAACAGGAGCTCCCCAAGGTGAGGAACTTGGTCGAATGAATCCTTTATCCATCAATTCCTGTAATTGACTGGATAATTCTTGCATTTCAGAAGGTGCGAGTCTATATGGGGCTCTTGCGATCGGTGCAGCTCCTGGCACTAAGTCGATTTGAAATTCTACTTGCCTAGCCGGGGGAAGCCCAGGCAAGTCCTCCGGAAATACCTTCGGGTAGTCACGTACTACTGGAATATCCTCAAGTCGTTTTTCCTTCGACTCTTTTCCTACGATCTGGACCAACACTGCATGGCAACCCTTCCTAAGACATTTTAATGTTCTTAGGCCGGATATGACATTCAATTGTCGGTTCTTCTTTTCCCCTTGGACCGTGAGCACTTTCTTCTTACTGAGTGGTATTCGTACCACTTTCTTTCCGCACAAAATCTCAGCCTGGTTATGTGACAACCAGTCCATACCAATCACCACATCAAAACTTCCAAGTTCTATAGGCATTAAGTCGATTTTAAAGGAGTGATCTGCTAGCTTTAATGTGCATTCCTTAATGATACTACTTGCCTTTATTATTTTGCCATCTGCAAGTTCTATTGTATAGGAGTTGTCTAAGGGAAAAGTAGAAACATTCAACTGCTGGCTAAACTTATCAGATATAAAGCTCCTATCAGCCCCAGTATCAAAGAGTACGTAAGCGTAAATATCATTTAGGAGGTACGTACCAGATACCACGTGAGGGTCCTGACGAGCGTCTCCTGCTCCCAACACAAATGCTCTCCCCTGAGCTCTCCCTTCGTTCCTCAATTTTGGACACTCATTCCTGAGGTGTCCCGTCGCACCACATTCGAAACAGCCTCTCGGGTTGCTACCACTGGCACCCGGGGCTCCGGATCTACAGTCTTTGGCCATATGGCCCAAACGTTTGCAGTTTCCGCATTGGGTTGGACAGGGGCCAGGGTTGTGGTGGAAGGTGCATTTGGTGCAAAAAGGCTTAGTACCGGTATAGCTTCTCCTTGACTCAACTCCTGCTACATAGGCTTTAACGGTCTCGGGTTTCTTGAACAGTGAACCCGTGTTCTTCCCGGTCTTTTCTTCCCACTTTCTCTTGTGTTCCCCGGCTTTGGCTTCGTTTTTCCGGGATACTTGATCCATAAGATTGTTGGCCATTCTGATGGCGTCCTGTATGGTGGATGGGTTGGAGGCGGTAACGTTCCCTTGTATCTGGGGAGCGAGTCCCCAAATATAGCGTTCAACCTTCTTGTATTCCGGAGTTACCATCTGCGGACATAGGATACTTAGTTCATGGAATCGGTTGGTATATCCTGCAACGTCCGTCCCTTTCATTGATAGATTCCAGAATTCTGATTCCATTTTCTGGAGTTCGTTTCTTGGGCAGTATTCATCCGTCATCATCTGTTTTAGTGTGGACCACGTAAGCTGGTAGGCTTCGTCAATGCCTACAGACTGGACGTAGGAATTCCACCATGTGAGCGCGCTATCTTGCAAGGTGTGAGTAGCAAATTTCACCTTGTCTCCTTCAGCGCATCCGCTGACACGATATACGGATTCTAACTTTTCAAACCAACGGATCAAACCGACTGCTCCTTCGGTTCCATTAAAATACCGGGGTTTGCAACTTAAAAACCCTTTGATCCCACAACCTTTCGTGTGAGTTTCAGTTCCTCCTGTGGTGCGACTGGCACCACCATCCCCATTGGTTGTGCTATTTCGGTTTGCCTCGTAGGTAGCTATGGCGGCAGCCACCCTTTGGGCAACGAGCTCTTCAATGTCAGCTGCATTCATGGCTCGTTTTGGCGGCATTATCTTGAAGTTTAAAGAAAATCATAGTGTAAGAAGTTGAATCTTAAAGATGTGGCACAATACTATAATCATCAAGCACAATCACATAAATATATGGGAATTTTTATTAATCATTCGAAATTTTTCTTACATGCGGGGCGGGTTATTACCCGAAAATTTTATCCTATGCTATTACATAATATTTTCCTACTAATACAAAGGGAATGGAAAAGTACTAGGTGTGGGAGTGATCAGGGGTCTCTCCCTTTTCCATCGTACTGAGGCGCTGCGTCAACTCCTCGATCCGGGCTTGGCTCTCGGCTAGTTGCTGCCGGAGCTCATTCAGTCCGTCCTGCTGTATAGCAAGGGCGTGCTGATTGGCCCAATATATGTTGGAGTTTTGCAACTCCTCCCGCTCTAAACGAGCGGTCATCTCCCCGATATCCAGGTTAAGTGACCGGATCTGGTGGTCATGCCTGGTAGATCTTGCGATCAAAAGTGGTATGGTCTGATCGGCAGGCTCTTGAGTGATCGATGGGACAGGTGCGGAAGATGGTCCTCCGATCTCGAAGTTTGGAGGAACTCCCTCCATTTGCCTCCATTCGCGGAGGGTCTCCGGTATCCAAGTCCATCTTCGGGCGTCTACCCGTCGGTGTGGTGTCGGGGGATTGGGTTGGGGAGTCGGAACGGGAATAGACTCCCTTCTCGGTATGATTACCCGTTTCCGGGGTGTGTACAACATCTTTGGGCCGTTAGGATAAGGCCTATACGGCTTATAGGATGGTTCGGCCGGGTGATACGGGACGCGAGCAGGGACCGCCGGTGGTGAAGGATCTTCTTCCTCCATCGATTCTTCTTCGGACTCTTCCATCGGATCTTCCGACGGGTCCTCCTCCTCCGAGGTTTCTTCTTCTGGGAAGACTTCCGTGGCCGTGGGACTTGCGGGAGTGTATTCCTCCTCAGAGTCTGACAGGATGATAATTTCCGGGTGGTTCATGGTTTCTGCTAACAAGGTTCATTTGTAATCTTTTAGTTAGTTACAAAAATATTCTTAAAATCAGAAATTTTTTTACGTGCAGTTATAGTCTAGGATACTAATGCAACCTAGTTCACTATAACTATGGCTCTGATACCAATCTGTCACACCCTGCTACCCCGGTTGGCAGCGAGGCGTGACGAGTGCGGAAGCGTAACCATAATTATAACGAACGACCACTATATGGACGTTTTCGAAAATATTACATCAAATAAATTTAAACTGTAATAATGTTTTACAAAATGAAAGAAATGAAGTTCGCGTAATACAGAGATTTTAATACATAATTAATGCGTCCAAAAATAATGCAGTCAAATCTCCGTTAGTTTCGAAATATGCATGCGACTCCATGAAATGCGGAAGCTTGAAGTTGGTGTTTAATATTAAAATAATACCAAAGTACAAGCTAGTTGTCCTTTAAAGGACAACTTACTTTTTAGAGTGATAAGTAGTATGGCTTTTCATGTATTTTATTAATAAAGTACGAAAAGCGTGCATGACAAAGGTGGCAGCATTTATTATTACTGCACATGTATATACGTACTTAGAAAAATTTTCTGGATTGTTAAACTCGATTCAAGTGTGAATCGAGTTTGTTGCAATGTCAATCGAGATTTATATAATTATATTCGAGTTTCATGCCTTTGACATTCGAGTTTCAAGCCTTTGTTATCCGAGTTTCATGTCTTTGTTATCCGAGTTTTATCATACTTTGATCGAGTTTTCTGCCTTTGCTAATCGAGTTTCTTTGTTTAATTATTCGAGTTTAATCTTTTCTTTATTCGAGTTCCACCAAAGTGCTATTCGAGTTTATACTCACATGATTCGAGTTTTATGTAATATCATTCGAGTTTACTACTATATGATTCGAGATTCGTATAACTTCATTCGAGTTTTATTACTTCATCATTCGAGTTTTACATTGTTTTAACTTTCGAATTTCATACCTTGTATTTTTAGGCCAGTTGTTACATATGCCTAGGAACGAGGGGAGTTGGATCTTCTTCTTCGAAGTCAGAGTCATCATCATCTGAATCTCGAGCATCTCTTTTACCTGTCTCTCTCGTACTGACCACTATTCTTCATCCATATCTGCCTAGTCAAACAGATGGATCAACCGTTTCTACTTCTACTGCTTCAACTTCCTCAGAACCAGACTCAGACTCTGAGGTGGTCATTGCTTGACCCTCTACCTTAGTCAGCATAGACTCTCTTTCTGTAACTCTTGCCACCGGGATCTCAACGTCCATATTCTCACCTTCTGGTGCCTGATATTCATCCACGTCTCTCAGAAGATCATGGAGATCAACTGGAGGCTCCAATATATCATGAATCAGTTCCGCTGCAATATCTTGTTGGGCCTGAGTTCCATGCCCATATCTCTTCAAGGGTCTCTGCCCTTGGATCAACTTCTGGGGCCAAGCCTGAAGGGCCCGCAGTGTCCGAAGATGGACCTGCTGCCGTTGGCTCTGGAATACTGCTTGATGATGGCCTCGGTGCCTGAATTTGTCTTTCTGGAGCTCTCTGCCTCCTGCGAGGTTGCGATTGTGGTTGTTGTTGTGGTTGCTGTTGCTGCAGTGGCTGCAGTTGAGGACCTGCACCAGCCCAATTTTCCCCTTCTGGGGCTACAAAATCTGGATCAATTACTGCCCCAAACAATGGTGTCACTTGAGGCCTGACCTGCTCAGCCCTCCGTGCATTGTGCGACTGGCAGTCAGCGAATATTCTCTTGTCGATGATAGCCACACCGTGAGTATCTTGAAGTTGAGGCAAATTTGGCAGAAGGTGACGTATAATCATCATAACAAAGCGCGGATACATTAGAAATCTTTCACGTACTGGAGCAGTGATCTGATGCACAAACTCAGCAAAGAACATTTCTGAATAACTGAAGCGCTTGTTATATACCAATGCAATCATATCGGACTGCATCTTGGACGCTATGTAGTCAAAACCTGCCTTTTTCGGTGCAAAGCAAACCATGAACACATGCGCCAAATACCTCCATTGCCCGATTAGCCCACTTTTCATATACGCAGCTTTGGTTATATCTAGGGCGTAACCAATACGCAAGAAGGCCGCTTGCCTTATATTCAATGGGAAATCAATGGGCCCCGCCTCCTGAACTTCTGTCCCAAGCTGCAGAATCTGACGAAGCATGTCGACGTCACAGAGCAGTCGACTTAGAGGTGATCCCAGAATTGTCTTACGTAAGGTAAGATTATTTGCAGGTTATGGGATAAAGCATAACAGTCTCGAATGCGTAAAAAATTCCACCATGTGTCGATATGGTTGAGCTTCGGGAAGCTCTCTATCAACGGGCATTACCATATTATGCTTATTAAAGAATGCTCTATCACCCATGTCTGCACATAAAAACAACAACCATATTAGTAAAAAGATAAAAATGAAACTTGTTTAATTTCGAATTTGTTTTATTTTGAACTTACATAAGTCCAAAATCCAACACATTCGAATTTCTACAAGTTTGAATTTAAAATTATGAAAACATTCGAATTTAATAACAAATTCGAAGAACATGTTCATATTTGACTGAATTCGAATTTGTCGATATTTTAACAAATTCGAATTTTCTGACAAGTTCGAACATGATGAACATGTTCGAAGTCGGTCACTTTCGAATACAAATCCATGATTTTAACCCCATTTGACTTAGAAAATAGTATCAACTAGTCCTATTGGGTTCTAATCGAAGATATATGTGATTTATTTGAAGTTTCACTGTTTAAAACTTGTGATTTTGAACCACAAAGTTAAAACCCCAAAAACTTCAAATATGGTCTTTTTTGCTATAATTGAGTCCTAAACTACCTAAACTTTGTATAATACTGATGATTATACCTAAATGTGCTAGTAGATTCGACACAAATGAACAAAACTTCGAGAAATAGTAGAAAATTCGAAATGACAGGTTCGAAGACGTAAGTTCGAAATCGCTTTGGTAACAAGTTCGAAACAAGAAAATCGAAAGTAGGTGAAATGACTAAGTCACTGTTGACCTATTACCAACCATATTCGAACTTGCATTTAAATTCGAATTTCCTGACATATTCGAAGGTTAATTCGAATTTGTCTGAAATTCGAATTTAACTGAAAATTTTGAAAATCCTTGAATAAAATTCAACTTTTTCAACTTTTTTGTGTAACGGAATTTTACAAACCTTGCAAACTTATTCACACCAAGCAATAGATTTTCACGCAAAATTTGTTTATTCAGCCAATCATGCATCCTAGTAACTTTGACCTTTTTCCTACTTAGAATAAAATAAAATAAAATAAAATAAAATAAAATAAAATTTTGAATAAAATTTAAACTTAAACTACTCAAAAATACTTTTAAAATTTACATCCTATACTAAAAGAATATTTTTGGCGAAAAAGTCAAAGAAGGTTCAATCAGATAGCGGTGTCAATACGCACTTTCAGTATTACACTCTCACACTTAGGAATTTTTGATTCCTTGATTGTTTGTCGTGACACACATTTCTAGGTGATTGTCGGTATTATTTTCCCTTTAAACATGTTACACTTTGGAATATCCCTTGGCCCTTTTATTTATCAAGAAACTACCTTACGTGTCCCATACTTAGACATACTTTTATGATCAAGGCATACACACAATGATTATAACTTTTCGGTATTGCAAATTTTCTTTAAAAGGCAAACGTCGGACACAGTTCTGTATTTACATACAACAGAGTGTCTTAGTTTGTCTTAAAGTTTATTTAAAGCTAGCAAGACAGCGGTGACAGGTCTATACTGACGTACAACAAAGCGACTTGTCTTGCTAACTCGAGTCAAACCAGAGGTAACAGGTCTGTACTTACGTACAACAAAGTGACTTGTTTTGACTCTCAACTTACTATCATGATTTTTCTATTCTTTTCTTTTATTTAATATGTATCTGATGTGGCTATACATCCCCCAGAAAATTTGCATACCTCATTTAGAATCATTGTCTGTATGTCTCTAACATAAAAATTAAGACCCTTTGGTCATACATCTAAGTTAGTTACACATAAGACTTTTTCTTGAATATTTTAGTAGCTTTTGAGATTCCCTATGTGTATTATGCCTACTAACATATCAAACTAGAAAATGTGTATCACTTAGAGTTTAAGGTGCATTATGTGTGAAAGTTTAACACTTAGAGATTGTATCGACTGTGCTAATTTTCGTCACTTTGAACCTATGTATCTAAGACTTAACTTATTTTCTAATATTCTCTTTTTTGGGATTTTTATGGTTTTCTCTCTTTTTTTCTTTTGTTTTTCATAAATAAGAATAAGCTAATAAAGTAACCTACTAACTTACTATAAAAGGAAATAAATTCTACTTAACTACTAACTTACTATAAAAAGAAAGAAAATGGACTAAGGTCAAGTTACTCTGGATTACGCATACCATCTAGCTGAACTAACAACTCAAAGCGTGACTTATCAAAAGCTTTAGTAAATAAGTCAACATTATTATCTTCCGTTGCCACTTTTACCAGCTTTATTAAATTCTTTTCAGCACAATCACGTATAAAATGATGTCTTATGTCTATGTGCTTTGTTTTACTATGTTTAACTGGATTATTGGTTATAGCAATAGTAGATTGGGTATCTATTATAATAGGAGTATGAGTATAAGTCAAACCGTAATCCCGTAATTGTTGTTGTATCCACAAAACCTGTGAACAGCAAGTACCAGCAGTAAATATTCGGCCTCGCACGTTGACACGGCTATCGAAGTCTGTTTCTTGCATTGCCAGGATACGAGCCTCCCTCTAAGGAACTGACAACCTCCAGTTGTTGACTTTCGATTCAAGCTGCAACCTCCATAATCAAAATCCGTGAAAGCTTCCAATTCCAGATCACCATCCGCGTGATACCAAAGTCCCAGCTTCGGTTTCGACTTGAGGTATCTCAGAATCCGCTTCACAGCTTTCATATGCATCTCTTTTGGATTAGCTTGAAACCTAGCACAAATACACACAACAAACATTATGTCAGATCTAGAAGCAGTTAAATACATAAGTGACCCGATCATGGCCCGATATAAGGTCGGATCCACATCAGTATCACTTTCTGTACCCGGTCTGAGATTGTGATTCACTTGAATCGGTGTGCTAAAGTGAGCAGCCAGCTTGGTTCCCTCCATCCCGAAACGCTCTAGAATGTCGTAGACATACTTCGTCTGATGGATAAACATACCCTCCTTCCTCTGTTCAACTTGCAAACCCAGAAAGAAGTTTAACTCTCCCATAGCACTCATCTCAAACTTAGGCTTCATCACCTTCTCGAAATCTTTGCACATCTGCTCGTCCGATGACCCGAAAATAATATCATCAACGTACACTTGTACCAAGATAAAATGTTCGCCCTTCCTTTTCACAAACAGTGTACTATCATTTGCGATACAACACAAGAAAATGAGAGGCTTTAGATGAGACCAGATACGATTAGCCAAATCGAGATCCATCGAATTTTGATCTGACAACGGTCATTCATATCAAAGCATCCAACAGTGATTTCTAATTTGAATCCACCTAAACATTCGATGGCGACTCCTAGATCAACGTAGAGGGGGGAGGCGATAGCGAGATCTGGATCTACGATTGGTTTTGGAAGGATAAGACAACGCTAAAGCTACAGAGAGATGAGGGTGAGGATGGTGGTGGACCGATGCAAGTTTGATGGAGGTTGATGCGATTGATGGTGGCCATGGCAATGGCAACCGATGACCATCAACGTTGTTCCAATGATGGAGCAACAAATTCGATGAGAGAGAGAGAGAGAGAGAGAGAGAGAGAGAGAGAGTGTGTGTGTGTGTGTGTGTGTGTGTGTGTGTTTGTGTGTGTTTCAGAAGGATAAAACAAACTTCTTATTAAATCTAACAGAGTGTCCGTTAAAGTTGACGGAGGAAGGACCAGTCACATAAGAAAACAGTAAAAACAAAAACCCGTGGTGTAATAAATGAAGTTCAAAGACTATTTTCGAAAGTTGGAACAAACCATAATGACTATTTGTATAATTTACTCTGATAATAATAATACAACTTCATTGTGTCTAATGACTCGTCGTCTACGCAATGCACATGCATTATATAAATTTACCCGTCACGAAATAATAATATGAAGCATGCATATATGTACATAACACATAATTAAAGTCTGAAATTTGGTATTTTTCCAACATTCGAGATTTTATAAAAACTAAATATAACCAATATTTAAATATTTTATACGTATATTTCTATATCTAAGTATATATATAAAAAAAGAGTAAATAAATAAATGGTCTCATGGTTTGTCCTCAAGAGAATTTTATTATACCACAAGTTCATGTTATTGCAATATTACACGTCCAAGATCTCATACAGTTAGATTTAACTCATTTTTGTTAAGTTATTATAAATGACCATAATACCCTAAAAAAGTTACATGTTTGGTCTCCAAAACTACTATTATTTTTGGGGTAAACCAAGAAGCATTTGTGTAACTTTTCAATAAGGTATAAATCGTGCATTTTAAAAGGGTAGAATTGATGTCTTTAAACATCTGATTAAGTCAAACGAAATTAGGGACTAAAGGGTGACAACATTGTAAAGGTGGTGTTTTGGAGGCTGCATCTGCACCTTGTAGATGACTATCCATATTTGATGATTTATAAACTCTTTACTTTGCTTAAAAAAACAGACTAACACTATAATATTGGCCATAGGGACCAAATATGTCATTTTGTCATATTATTACAAAATCGTGTGTTGATATATATAAAAGAGTAAAGGACATTTTTGGTCCTTGTGGTTTGATGGTTTAACCGGATTCAGTCCCTTAACCATAATAATGTCAAATTTCATCCCTATTTTGCTAATTTTGTGCCCTTTTAGTCCCTCGTCCGTTAGACTTAACGACACAACCGTTAAATTTGTAAGAATGACATTTTTACTCTTTTCATTGAGACGCTTTTAGTCCCTATGGTTTTATTATTTACCCATTTATAGTCCAACATTTATTATATTTAATTTTATCTTTATAATTATATTATTTATAGATATATTTAATTCATTATAAACACACTTATTTTATTTATAAATATAGTTATGTTTTAATATTTTATTTACATTTACTATTGTTCGTATTTTATTTAAATGTCAACAATAATATTATAAAAATATATATTTAAATTAAAATAAATGTCAACAATAATATTATAAAAATTATAAAAATTAAAGAAGATGAACTTTAAATAAATTAGTAAAGAATTATATATTTAAATTAAAATAAAAGTTAAATTTTAAATAAAATACGAACAATAGTAAATGTAAATAAAATATTAAAACATAACTATATTTATAAATAAAATAAGTGTGTTTATAATGAATTAAGTATATCTATAAATAATATAATTATAAAGATAAAATAAAATAAAATAAATGTTGGACTATAAATGGGTAAATAATAAAACCATAGGGACTAAAAACGCCTCAACGAAAAGGGTAAAAATGTCATTCTTACAAATTTAACGGTTGTGTCGTTAAGTTTAACGGACGAGGGACTATAAGGGCACAAAATTAACAAAAATAGGGATGGAATTTGACCTTATTATGGTTAAGGGACTGAATCCGGGTAAACCATCAAACCACAAGGACTAAAAATGTCCTTTACTCTATATAAAATGCCCAGTTGTCCACGCCTTAATTTTTACTAATTATATATCCTCCGGCCATCTCATATATTTTTTCGTTAATGCAGTTGAACTTACTGATTAAACTTAACCAATATTGGTCAAACAGTCGATCACAATTTTTTGTAAAAAAATTAGTGTTGTAATTTCAAATATTAGAAAATTACATGATCCAAAATGGTATATAATTCTACATTTGAATCCATAAATTTTCAAACAATTTGAAATTGTGTATCAGAATTTTGGGACAGGATTCTATGATTTAAATATTTTTTGTGAGAAGTTTATTGTTAAAAAATACCGATCTTTAAAATTTCTTATTTTACCTTTAAATCGACAGCTTCGCTTTTGATTGGAGCTTGTGCCACCAACCATCGGCCTCCACCACTTCCCTTTATAGCTAAATTTGCTTGACCTTATGACGTTTTTTCTAATTCCGTTCATTCTAGATATTATTCATTCTTCGATTGACCAAAAATGACATCGAGCCTACGGCGACTATGTGTAAGTATTGTCGTCAAGAGATTATTAGCTATCCTTGTCAAAAATCTAATCTTTCTTCTTTATAAACACCACACGTTTTTCCACGTGTTATTAAAATTTATGTACAATATATAAGATCAATTAAATGTACTAAAAATGGAAGAGTTTTATAAAATACCAACATTTAACATTTTCACCCTTAAGTTTCAAGAATTTACAAAAGAAACTATAATATTTCTATCAAATTCTTTCAAGTGTTTTATGACTTCGTTAGCAATTACTACGTATAAAAAGAAGTTTTGATGTTTGCTCAATGCTCAAAAGTTAACCCAAATAACAGGATCGGGTCTAGAATTTTTTTTTACTGATATTATTTTAAAAAAAATGTAAATATAATAGGTATGTAAAAGTCATACCAACTCTAACTCGAAGAAATTGTACACTCTTTGTAGCATTCGATACTCGCATAAACACTTTATGTTCATGGTAAATTAACTTTACGGTATATTTTTTTTATTTGAGTGATCTTCCTAGCATCTTTTTGTGTTTCTAGCTATTGCATTGAAATTGATTGCAAAGAGCTTTACTATATACACCTTGAAAGCAAATTATCAGTGGATTCGAACCCTTGGATGTTTACACAAGTGTAATTTGAGTGGTTAATTTTATTTTCGGGTTATTCGATTTCAAGATGTCATCTTAACTGGAACTCGAACAGCGTAAGGTTCAATTAATTTATCAAATGAAAAAAAAAACTAAGTTATAAATTATCATTATATACAAAATCCAATTCGTAAAATCTAAAATAATATAAAAAATTTGAAAAAGACAAGTTATTATTTTTTACAGAGAAAATCAAGTAAAAAACCAACGTACTTTCAGTATTTTTCGAATAAGTCATTGCACCAAAAACGTTTCAATAAAAGTCTCTCAACTTAAAAATGTTCTCGTAAAAATCATTGCACATAAATTATTTCCATAAAAATCCTTTAATATCACGAAAGTTTATGAAAAACATCTGAAAAATCCTTAAGAAATCTCATAAAACAATACAATTTGTAAAAAAAATTCAAGTTGGATGATTTTTATGGAAACATTTTGTAACATCCCGAAATTGAGCCTGGTACGTGGATTTAATTTATTGGCTCATTATTTTAATAATTATTGGGTGTTCCAATTAAATCCCGTTTCGTGGATTTAACGTGTCGAAATCGAGTGATACGTGTCTCCGAGCTAATAATTAGTGGATTATTATTATCACCGAGATCGTGGATTTAATTGGGTCAATTTGATATTAATGTTGAAAAAGTGATATCGGGTCCGGGTTAATGGGTTCGAAACCGGGTAAAGATAGAAACGTATATAGGAGCTACTTCTTTTCATTCTTATCTTCATTCTACAAGAACCCTTAAGTGTGTGAGTGTGTGCTGTGTGTTTGGAGCTGCAAAGGAATCTTCAAAGGGTGATTTGGCTGCTGGAGGTTGATCTTCTTCTTCATCCTTGTTGTGTTTTGGAGATTCAAGAGGTAAGAGTTTGATTTTGATAAGCTTAATTTGAGATGTGAATTTGTTATGTTGGGCAAATTGATTCTTGTAGTAGTAAGGCTCGAATTCATATGATTTGGTGTGTATTTTGTTGCTGAAATCGATTGAGGGGTGTGAGTTACCCCTAGTTCGGCCATGGAAATCGAAGAGCAAGGTTGGGAGCAGGCGCATGGTCGCGGCGCGACGCGCAGAGGGACGCGGCGCGACGCGTAGAAGGGAGTGGGCGCGGCGCGACTACAGGGGGGAGGCGCGGCGCGGACTGCAGCCTGCGAGAGAAAATTGGTTTGGTCTTTATAAGAGAGTCTTAGGTCGTCAATTAGTCGGGTTCCTTCGGGATGTTGTCGGATTAAATTGTTTGGGATTTTGGGTCTCGATAGGAATCCCGTAAAAGAGTTTCGGGGGTCGGTTATCCGTTCGGGAATGTGTTTCGGGTTTAGTTTAATTGTGATAAATGTGTTCAGATTGAATTGTTCGGTTATTGAGCTTGCGTTAATATGTGGGATTCGTGACAATTACAGGTTCTAGCCGATCACGTGCCGAGCCGCATTGAGAGTTCCGGGTTTCAAGTCGAAATCGGGTAGTCGGTGAGTACTCGAGTCCTCTATAAAATGCGCGTGGTCTTTTATGAGTTGTGTATACGTGTTGTGATGTATTGTGTATGAAACCGAGCATAGTACGCAGGTATGATCCATTCTACCCCATACGTGCTATATGTGTTTGAGTTGCAGGTATCCGCTATATGTGATCGCGCAGGCTGACTGTCCCTAACCAGTCACGAGGTATGAGACTGTATATATACAACAGTGATATTGTCAGGTCGATCCCGTGCCTATTGAGTAGCTAACCGCTACTGTGTGCGGCCTGTTAGCTGGGAAACAGCGTTCCCTTTTGAGCAGAGATATGTGTTATGCATCGAGTTGCATATGTGTGATGAGATATATGTGTTGTGTATGTTATATGTGCTTACCTGTAGTGTCTAACCCTCGTGTACTCACGAGCTGTCCAGCTTATGTTTTCGAGTCTTCTGTGTGTCAGGCAGCCATACCGTGGGACCGCAGTCACAGCAGCAGCATCCGAAGTAGTTCAGAGATCGTGGGTGTTTGTTGACTTCTGTTATTAGACTTTGGAGCTGTTTTCTGTATTTTGTACTTGATCAGTATTATGTTAGATTCCAGTAGTCTGTGTTTATCGGATAATTCAGTATGTATGTGTATCAGTTTCAGTTTATGCCATAATGTATGACTTTCATGTTAAAGTTTTAATTAACAGTGTTTTCCGCTAATCCTGTGACATATGCATTATGAGATAATTGCGATATTGCCACCTGTGTATTGTATAGACGTGGCATTTGTGTGAGAAATGTGGGTGTTACAGCTTGGTATCAGAGCTTGTGGTTTCAGTATTGAGTATCAGTGGATGCTTGAGCTCTTACCGTGTTCAGATCTGTGGCATTCTTCCCTGTGACTGAGTTTAGCGGAATTAACTGACCTAGCTTATTGTATGACGCTGGGTGGTGGATCTGTTATCTTACCTTTGTGATATGTGCAGGTGATTATGGCAGATCATGGAGAGGGTTCAGGGCCAGAGAAACCAGCGGGAGATGAGTATATCCGCCGGTCAGAGATGTTAGCAGTGTTGACTGAGTTCTATAGAGAGAGAGATCAGCAGCGACAGAGATCTGATCCGCCGCCAGTTACGAGTATCAAGACAGGGGTTGGGGCATCTTCATCTTCTTCTGTGAGGGGTGGGTCCTTTAAGGACTTTATGGCGGGAGTCCCACCTCAGTTCCGAGGCGGTGGCGAGCAGGGTGCGGCTATGGCATGGGAGAGAGAGATTGAGGTGGCATTTCGAGTTGCCCATGTCGATCCTCGTGATATGGTCGGCTATGCGGCCTATTTGCTGAAGGGAGGGGCTTCACAGTGATGGAAGTCCATTGAGTCGTCTATGACTACTGCAGCAGCTTATGCTATGTCGTGGGATCAATTCCGTGCTATCTTTGAGTTGCAGTTTATTCCCCGTGATGAGCGCCGGGAAATGGAGCGTCGTTTCTTGCATCTCCAGCAGGGCAGCATGTCGGTCCAGCAGTATGTAGACCGTTTTAATGAGTATGCCCAGTTTGCGCCTCAGCACGTGGATTCAGAGGTTCGTAAGGCTGATGCCTTTATCGATGGGTTGAGATCTGACATCCGGGAGTTCGTCGGGCTTCACGACACCCCGACATTTGCGAGAGCCTTGGAGTTGGCTCGTGTTAGAGAGAGAGAGATAGAGAGGTAGAGGGGTCAGCCTCCATCCCAGAGACAGAGGACAGAGACGTCCGAGCAGTCCCGTAATTATTATCGAGAGCCCCAGGAGTTCCAGAGAGAGAGACAGCCTGAGCAGCAGCAGGTTCAGGGGCAGGGTTTAGGATTTCGTAGAGACAGGGACAGAGGCAGAGATCTCAGGTCTAGGAGATCTGGGCAGTATCAGGGATCAGGGACGTCCAGTCAGAGTCAGGGGCAGACTTCCCATTATAGTTCCCCTAGCCAGAGTCAGAGTAGCGTGGGACAGGGGTCCCACCCATCAGGGAGTCGGGCAGACAGTTCAGCCGGGGAGAGAGACTGTCCGAGGTGTCGCCGTCGCCATTCCGGTCCTTGCATGTCAGAGCAGCCCATATGTTATCGTTGTGGTCAGTATGGCCACACTTCTTTTACGTGTACTTCGAGGGATTCCCTGTGCTTCCGCTGTGGGAGGCCAGGTCATATAGTCAGAGATTGCCCAGATGCGCCGCCTGCGGTACAGGGAGCGAGTACCAGTGGTGCTAGAGCCAAGACGTCGTCGTCGAGCCGCCGAGAGTCAGCGCCTAGAGGTCGAGGCAGGGTATTCCAGGCTACGGCAGAGGAGGCCCGCGAGTCCACCGATGTTGTTTCCGGTACGTATATTTTGAACGGGCTTAGTGCTCGTATTTTATTTGATTCTGGAGCGGATCGCTCGTATGTGTCTGTGATATTTTGTGCCTACTTTTCTGTGCCTCCTACTGTTTTACCTGTTCCGTTAGTTGTTGAGAGGGTAGACGGTAGTACTGCATTAGTGAGTCGGGTGTTCAGAGATTGTGTCCTTGAGATAGATGCTCACCGGTTTCTGATTGATCTACTGCCGATAGAGATCAGCAGTTTCGATGTGATAGTGGGTATGGACTGGATGACAGCCAGGCAGGCCGATATTTTGTGTGCAAAGAAGATGATCCGGATACCCATTTCAGACAGTGAGACGGTGACAGTGTATGGCGAGAGGCGCCGAGGCGAGATTGGGATTGTTTCGATGGCCCGAGCTCAGAGATATGTTGCGAAGGGGTGTGAGACCTTTCTGGCTTATGTTGTTGACGCCAGATTAGAGAAAAAGACCCTAGCGGATATACCTATGATCCGAGAGTTCCCTGAGGTATTCCCAGAGGAGTTGCCTGGGTTACCGCCAGATCGTCAGGTCGAGTTCCGTATCGATCTTATCCCTGGAGCGGTGCCTATTGCGAAGACGCCTTATAGGCTGGCACCTACTGAGATGAGAGAGATGATGTCGCAGCTTCAGGAGTTGCTTGATCGTGGATTCATCCGTCCGAGTTCATCCCCTTGGGGAGCCCCCGTGCTTTTTGTGAAGAAGAAGGACGGTTCAATGCGGATGTGTATTGACTATCGAGAGCTGAATAAAGTGACGGTGAAGAACCGTTATCCGCTTCCACGCATCGACGATCTGTTCGATCAGCTACAGGGTTTGAGCTTCTTCTCGAAGATTGATCTGAGATCGGGGTATCATCAGCTGAGAGTTAGAGACGAGGATGTCCCGAAGACTGCGTTTCGGACGAGATACTGCCATTATGAGTTTCTAGTCATGCCCTTCGGACTGACTAACGCACCCGCGGCATTCATGGATCTGATGAACAGTGTGTGTAGATCTATGTTGGATCGGTTCGTGATTGTGTTTATCGATGACATCCTGATATATTCGAGGAGTGCCAAGGACCACGAGCAGCACTTGCGAGAGGTTTTGACCGTGCTGCGAGAGGAGCGACTGTATGCGAAGTTCTCCAAGTGCGAGTTCTGGTTGCGCGAGGTCCAGTTTTTGGGACATGTTGTGAGCGCCGAGGGTATTTCAGTGGATCCGGCGAAGATAGAGGCCGTGATGAGTTGGGAGCCGCCGAAGACTGTGCCTGAGGTTCGTAGCTTTCTGGGATTAACCGGGTATTACCGCCGCTTCATTCAGGACTTCTCGAGGATTGCCAGGCCGTTGACGAGATTCACACGGCAGTCCGTTCCTTTTGGGTGGTCCGATGAGCAGGAGTCGGCCTTCAGGGAGCTGAAGTCCCGGTTATGTCAGGCTCCGGTGTTAGCATTGCCCGAGGGTATAGAGGATTTCGTGGTCTATTGTGATGCATTGGGTACCAGTTTGGGTTGTGTTCTGATGCAGCGAGGCAAGGTGATTGCATATGCGTCGCGACAGCTGAAGACCTATGAGGAGAATCATACCGTGCACGACCTTGAGTTGGACGCGATAGTGTTCGCGTTGAATATATGGCGTCATTATCTGTACGGTTCGCGGTTTGTGGTCTATACAGATCACAAGAGTCTTCAATACTTGTTTAATCAGAAAGAGCTGAATATGAGACAGCGGCGCAGCCTCGGGTTACTAAAGGATTATGACTGCGAGATTCAGTACCATCCTGGTAGGGCCAATGTGGTGGCCGATGCGTTGAGCCGTACGGCGTGTGGCCAGACGGTGGTTTCCCGAGCAGCGAGGCTCGAGGTCACATCGACTCTGGTGGAGAGTCTGAGGTATGCTCAGCTAGAGGGTTTGCGGGCGGAGAACGTGAAGAGAGAGCGGCTTGCGGGATAGCTGGAGGTATTGAGCAGAGATAGCAGAGGTTTATGGGTATTTCACGATCGGGTTTGGGTTCCGAGAGTCGGTAATCTGCGGCAGCTAATTTTAGATGAGTCTCACCGGTCGAGATTGTCCATCCACCCCGGGAGCACCAAGATGTACAGAGATCTGCGTGAGTATTACTGGTGGCCTGGGATGAAGAGAGATGTGGGTTGATATGTCGAGGAGTGCATGACTTGTCTGCGAGTGAAAGCCGAGCATCAGAAGCCTCACGGGCATTTGCAGCCTTTAGAGATCCCAGAGTGGAAGTGGTATCATATCACAATGGACTTCATCGTTAGGCTTCCGCGCACCGTTCGAGGCAATGACATGATCTGGGTGATAGTAGATCGGTTGACAAAGAGTGCTCATTTTCTAGCGGTTCGGGGCACCATCACTATGGATCAGTTGGCTTGGTTGTACATTAGTGGGATAGTTTCGAGGCACGGCGTTCCGATGTCGATTACGTCCGATAGAGATACGCGGTTTACTTCGAGGTTTTGGCAGAGCTTTCAGCGCGAGCTGGGGACGAGAGTTCAGTTGAGTACAGCGTACAGACCTCAGACAGACGGGCAGACAGAGCGGACGAATCAGACTCTCGAGGATATGCTCCGAGCTTGTGCGATAGATTTCAGTGGTAGTTGGGACGTTCACTTGCCGTTAGTCGAGTTTGCGTACAATAACAGCTACCATTCTTCCATCAAGATGGCTCCATTCGAGGCACTGTATGGGGGTAAGTGCCTAACCCCTGTGTGTTGGGGCGAGGTCGGCGAGCGACCTATCAGTGGACCCAAGTTGCTACAGGAGACGAGTGATAAGGTGGCGATTATTCGCGAGCATATGAGAGTGGCGCAGAGCCGGCAGAAGAGTTATGCCGATCGTCGTCTGACTGAGCTTGAGTTCAGTGTGGGAGATCGCGTTATGTTGAAAGTGTCGCCGTGGAAGGGAGTTATCAAATTCAGGCACCGAGGTAAGCTAAGTCCGCGGTACATCGGTCCATTCGAGATCATCGCCAGAGTCCGAGATCAGGCATATAGATTGAGGTTGCCTCCCGAGCTGGCCGGAGTCCACGATACGTTTCACGTGAGTCATCTGAGGAAATGTCTGGCCAAGGATGATCAGTTTGTGTCGTTATCCGAGATCACCGTGGATAATCATCTGAGATATGTTGAGCAGCCTGAGGCGATTACCGACCGTAAAGTAAAGAGGTTGCGGAATACAGAGATCGCGCTAGTACTCGTTCAGTGGAGGCATCATAAGGGTACTATTGCCACCTGGGAGCCTGAGGCCGAAATGAGGAGTCGTTATCCGCAGCTGTTCCCGAGTCCGAGCTAGATTCCGGGACGGAATCATTTTAAGAGGAGAGGATTTGTAACATCCCGAAATTGAGCGTGGTACGTGGATTTAATTTATTCGCTCATTATTTTAATAATTGTTGCGTGTTCCAATTAAATCTCGTTTCGTGGATTTAACGTGTCGAAACCGAGTGATACGTGTCTCCGAGCTAATAATTAGTGGATTATTATTATCACCGAGATCGTGGATTTAATTGGGTCAATTTGATATTAATGTTGAAAAAGTGATATCGGGTCCGGGTTAATGGGTTCGGAACCGGGTAAAGATAGAAACGTATATAGGAGCTACTTCTTTTCATTCTTATCTTCATTCTACAAGAACCCTTAAGTGTGTGAGTGTGTTCTGTGTGTTTGGAGCTGCAAAGGAATCTTCAAAGGGTGATTTGGCTGCTGGAGGTTGATCTTCTTCTTCATCCTTGTTGTGTTTTGGAGATTCAAGAGGTAAGAGTTTGATTTTGATAAGCTTAATTTGAGATGTGAATGTGTTATGTTGGGGAAATTGATTCTTGTAGTAGTAAGGGTCGAATTCATATGATTTGGTGTGTATTTTGTTGCTGAAATCGATTGAGGGGTGTGAGTTACCCCTAGTTCGGCCATGGAAATCGAGGTATGAGACTGTATATATACAGCAGTGATATTGTCAGGTTGATCCTGTGCCTATTGAGTAGCTAACCGCTGCTGTGTGCGGCCTGTTAGCTGGGAAACAGCGTTCCCTTTTTAGCAGAGATATGTGTTATGCATCGAGTTGCATATGTGTGATGAGATATATGTGTTGTGTATGTTATATGTGCTTACCTGCAGTGTCTAACCCTCGCGTACTCACGAGCTGTAGTCGCGCCCGAAGATACCAACTTTAAAAAACTTTTTTAAAATTTTTTTTCACATAACCATGTTTAATTTAATGTTATACGCATGATATATGAATTTCACATAGATTCATACTTTCTGTGTCCTTAAAAATTATGTGAATGCTCAATGCATATTTATGTGAATGGTCATTTCACACCATGTGAGTGGTGTGAATGACCATTCACATGATCTTTTTTTACCATTCACAAGATTTATGATGTTGCTCCTTTTGAAAAAAAGTCTTATAATGTTGTCTTATACATGTCTATTCAAAAAATATATATGTGAATGATCATTCACATTAGGGTACGCTGGAATTTCATAGGTACGCTGATGAACCTGATTCTATATATATATATATATATATATATATATATATAGATATATATATATATATATATATATATATATATATATATATATATATATATATATATAATATATATATATATATATATATACATACATATATATATATATATATATATATATATGTATATATATATACATACATACATATATATATATATATATATATATATATAACCTTATCGTTAACACAAAATATGCACAACTAATTACATCGGATAACAAGTTATAATTCATATACTAGATTAAATATAAAAATTTAAAAAAAGTAAACTAAATAAACATAAGTTATAAAACGAATGCAAACTTGAAAAAAATTTGAAACTAATGTATTAGAAAACAAAAAATATATACGAAATTAAAAAACAAACAAAATGCGATACAACTATGAAATTATAAAAGAAAAAGACTAGAAACAACATAATATGTAATCGGTTAATTGTATATAGATTACTGTAGAAAAAAAACAAATAAGAAAATATAATAAGACGATACGATTTGATTACAAACGAGCAAAAACATGATACAATTTTTTATTTTTATTTTTAATGTTAATTTGTTTTAGTTTGAAGAATTTATTTAGTAAATTTTACAAAAATAAATTATATAAAATTATTAAAAGAGATATGATATTTTAATTTAAGTTGGATAAAAAAATGATATTTTGAAGTTGAAAGAAGAAATAAGTAAGGGTATAATGATCATTAATTAATAAGCTGTTATAATGTATTCTCTTTAATAATCAGCACTTTAATGTTTCTTTATCAAAACCCAAGAAGAATCAAGCTCAATAATTAAGTAATGATGAAGAAGACATTAAGAATGTAGAGAGAATATCAATATTGGTGGCTGTTGTAATATTGAATGTTTCAACCATGTGAAATGGTTTACAAACCCTAGGAGCTATACATAGCCTCCTTTAATTATCTTTGGAGCATTGACATAAATGACCCCTAGACTTTTACATAGAAATAAAATACAAAGGAAATAAAATACAAGACTAAATAATTATTACAAAGTACGTCCACATGATTGAAATTAAAATGTCTAACAATCTCCCCCTTTTCGATCAACGTGGAGGTCCTGGAACTTTGGTATGGTCGGTAGATTCTCGGAGTCCAAGGATGACGTCGAATCGTCTGATCACTTGTCTCATATGTAGCCTTTCGTTCAGGTATTCTATGCCGCTGAGGATATCCTGAATCTCCTTCGGTGAGCATCTGAGTTCCGGATCTGGTTGAGCGTCAAAATCTTGAACTTTCTGAGTAAGCGCGGCTCGAACAAATCTGAGAGTACCGTCGGAGTAACAGGGAAGATCCACAAAGCGCATGAATCTTTTGTAACCTTTCTTGTTCAAAAATATAACACTTGGCTGACCTCGAAGCAGAACTTTATAGGCCGGATAGTGGTCTACCAAAAATATGTCTTGATCAGGAGCTTTCAGACCCACTTTAACTAAAGCACTCTCAATTGCCATCTGAAAATCTCTGAGGCACATCACAATTGAGTGGCGATTCATGCTTCGGACCAGGGATTGCAACTGCAGTCATGTGAGTCAGACGACCCTTGATCTTGTTTTTCAGCTTGTTATGCAGAAGCTCGATGTCATCTATATTTGCAAAATCAAGATCACTCTCATGCAATTCTTGAACTGTTCCGTCTTCTCTGAGTACCTCAAATGCCGGAGTGAATACTCTGGCTCTTTTGTACATATGGATGTTATTGATCTTTACAATTTTTTATTTAGACCAATATTTGCTCTTATCTCTCTTTTCCCTTAGCATCATCTTATTATATTCTGCTTGTTCAGCTCGAGATGCATCGGTCATGACCATCAGAAGACGTCTACTGAAACACCCCGACTTCTTTCTAAATACCATCTTGAATCTTATTCTAAGAAGGGGTTCTGAAACTGTTCAGCGGGAACTTTCTCAAGAATTCTTTTAACCCTTGGACCGGAGGCTCCTCTGATTCGGTGGGAGGAGCTTCAAGAAGTTTCAAGACTCGAGCTCTCCGGTCCTGACTCAATTCTTCTCTCGTTTCTGCATCCAGAGAATGAACTTTACCCCTTGAATACCATCGGATCCATTCTACATCTGTCATGTCATATATTGGGGTGATGTCTCTTGTAGCAAAGCAATCGACAGTTCGGGACCCTGATGATTCGACAATGTGAGCTGGCGGATTTGATTGAGTTGGAAGGGTTGTTTGGACTGTTGGGGTAGGGTTAACTGATGGGATTTCTTTTGGTGTGGGAGTGATTTGGATTGATGGAGTTTCTATGGGAGAAGGTGAAGTTGTTTGGATGGTAGAAGTTATTTCTTCTTGAGGTGCACAGGTTGGGGAATTCAAAACTTCAACTGGGGAGGATGATTTTTGCGGTGATTGAGGTTTTGGCTTTGGTGTGAGAAAGAGATAGTCGTTATCAGTATCAGAGTCTGAGTCAGACACTAATATGATTTCGACTTTTTCATATAGAGGTTCATATTCCACCATTGCTGACATTGGATCTAAAGGAGTTGGACCTTCAATCCGTAAAGGTTCATACTCTATCATTAGCGTCTCCCGAGCTTCATAACTCTGATCCCCAGACCCCTGAATCTCTATTCGTTCTGAGGTAGGCCCCCCTTCAATCATCATAGGGTCCTCAGACTGAGTTTTCTGGCGTTTCTCCCCCTCATGGCGATCAGGGTCGTCCTGATCGTCATGTTTCCCTTTCTGGGACTCAGCCTGAGGACGACATTGTAGCTCAATGACGGCAGACTCAAGACAGTCCATTCTGGAGTTGAGTTGCTCATGGACTTGAAGAATTAGGCGAGTGAGCGCGTCTATCTTGTCTAAAAGGTCGGCAATCTGTGTCTGGACTGAATGGGATCCTGGTGGATGCAGATCCTCAGAAGCGACACCCTTACCCTTTATAAGTGAGAGAAGGGCGGTGTGACGTTCCTCAGCAGCCTCCTTTTGGGCGTCCAGGTCAGCCCGGGTAATAACACCGGCAGCACGAAGAGCTGCCGTTAACATCTCCAAGTTAATTGTGAGATGGCCTGAAGTGGATGGCGTTGATGGAGCCACTTCAGGTCTTCCTTCTGTCGTTTCTGGCTCCACTATGGGAGGCACAGATCCAGAAGTTTGGGATGCCACAAAGGCATCGTGCGAGGTGTGTATTTGTGGGGATGGAATTGTGAATGAAAGAGGTTCGGTCACGTGGGGCGGAGTTTGACCTCGTTCAGTACCGCCGCTCTCCGAATGAGAGGGCGATGGTATATGTGGTGTATCCCCGTGGAATGAAATAGCACCCTGTAGAGAGGATGCTAAGTTGGTGGAGGGGGTTAGTTCGACCATCGGACTTATGGTCTTCGAGTGGGTAGTCCGGATGATAGGGTTGCGGTCACCCTCAGAAGTGATTTCTATCCCTCGTACGACAGAGACGGTTCGTTCGGAATCTGCCGCCTCATCGACTTCTCCCTCACTCACAAACACAGGCTCCCGCTCACCTATCCCCAATGATTATTGTACATCCGCCTCATCTCCCTCGTCCTCACTCAATCTATCCTCACCTTCGGACTGGCTAGGCTCAGTCGGTTCTGACTGAGCCTCATCCGGATAATACACTCGTATATACGCCCGAACTCTTTCCAATTCCCTTGCCTTGAGAAGAAGGGACATAGGGATAGTCATGATTGGCCCTAAAGGAGTCCCTTTTGGCAAATTAAGTTTTTGGATCGCCACGGTAGGGTAGACATCAGCCTCAGGACGCTCGTGAATGTCTTCATCGTTATCCATGGCATATTGAATGATAAGTTGTAGGAAACGTTGCAGAGGGATGTATTCACGGCTTCTTTTGGTGCCCCTCTCCATATGTACTCTTTTCAATTCCTCGAAGAGGAATGCTGCATAGTCTACGTGGCGGTCGAAGGCAAAACCGGTGAACATGACTAGGACCTGAGCCGAGGCAGAGTCGTGCCTCTTTGCTGTGAAGCATTTGTTGATGACGTCAAACAAGATCCTCAAATGAGACTGAAGATTTTTGGTCTTAAAGTCTGAAGGCTTGGTGAGAGGGTCGTCGTAACCCAAGGTTTGGATTTCAGCGAGGGTTTCTTGGACTGAAGGAATGGGATCAAAGTGAAAACGGCTTGGCAAATAGGCTTCGGCGGGTAGGCGAAGTATATGGCGTATGGCAGCGATGGTTATTTTGACTGGGACACAGTCAATGGTGGTAGTGAAGTGAGGTTCAGCGTCGGGGACAAAGTGCAATCGGTTCCAAAATTGTAGCAGGTATATTTGGGGAACGGCGATTGCTGTAGAAAGGGAGTAGTATATGGGGTGGTGAATGAGGATGTCGAAGGCTAGGGTTTGTGGTTCTTTTGTGAGGATGGACACATCGAGCTGCCAGTTATGGGGTATGAACTCGACAAACTCAGATGGTGGAAGAATGCAATCTTCGGGTAGTTGGGCATTATTGTTGGGAATCGGGGGATGGGGTAGGGTGAGAACAACAGTTAGTTCCATCATTCTGCAAAGGTGCATCAAAGTTAGAACAAAAGACTTTAAATGATAAGGCATTGATATGGAGTCTAGATAAGTGTGAAATAGAAACTGTCTGATCTGTTTAAAGCATCGGGTCTTTATTAGTAGAATAAAATTCTACTGAATAAAGTCCAAAGTCAATCGTTAAGAGACCGATGTTAGAACAGGCATTTTCACTCAAACACTAATCCTAAATCTAATCAATGGTGCACCGGAATGAAAATCTTTTTGTATTTTTGATTTATAGTGAAAATGCAAAAATGGAAAAATTAAAAAAATATGCCAAGTGTTGGAATTCGGATGAACAGTGCCACCGAATTCGGATCCGGCTAAAATCCGGATAATGTGTGATATATGATGCATGAGGTCCGAATTCGGATGAATGATATATGATGATGGCCCGAATTCGGATGGGGACCGAAATGGATTGTAAGTGATAATGAGGAGTGAACCGAATTCGGATGAAGTGGTTGATGCTGGACCGAATTCGGATGGAATGCATGGAATGAAAATGAAATGGAATGAATTCAGATAGAACACAGCATCCGGGAATTCGGATGAACGGTACTGAGACTTAGACTTATTGAACAGTTCGAAAATATTTTTGAAGGACCGAATTCGGATCAACAGTGGTCCGAGTTCGGATGCACAGTGTCCGAATTCGATCGGATATTTTTGAAAAACACTTGAAAATAGTCTAAGTGGGACATCCGAATTCGGGGCTTGGTCCGAATTCGGATGTCCGAAGTGCATCAGTGCAGTTAATGTGTTCTTGCAACATGCAACGTGAACAGTTAAAATTTTGATAAAAATGCATGAAATTAAAGATTCTAGACTAAAAACATATAAGGAACATTTATATAACTGCAACTAAGTAAACAAAACACATTAAACTACCTAAAATGAGCAAAAACTGAAAATGAAACTAAGAAAAATTTGAAAATCAAATACACATTTTAAGAAGTTAAATGCTGAAATTAAGTTAGAAATAGGTTACCTGGTAGTGCAGAAGTCGAGAAATGCAAGAAAAACGGAGAAAAACGATGTTGCACAAAGCTTGAATGAGTGATAATGGTAGTTCGGCGAGAGAAAAAGGAGAAGAAGAGATATCTTGAATATGAAGGAATACCTTTTGACTTGGTTGACCCAACCTTTATAAAGCCTGCCGGGTCGGGTCAGAGCGAGCAGATCCGCGCCCAAAAAGAGATGGGCCGCCGGATTTTTGCACAATATCACACACAAAAACACACAAAAATATTGGGCTAAAAAAATAATTGAAACAAGATTTTTAATAAAAAAAAATGTGGCCCAATTTATTACATCTTTTTGTATTTTTCTTTGAAACAAAAATAAACAATTGCAAAGTGAAAAATAACATATTTTTGATCTTTTCTTTAAGCATTTAAGTTAAGAAAAAAAATAAAATAAAATAAGATATTTTTGGCTTTTTTATAAATTTGAACAATTAAAATCTTTTTGGGATTTTCTGACCTATTAAATTAAACTTAAAAATAAATTAAAATATAACCAACCTAAAATTTAAAATTTAACTACTAAAATTAAAAAGAAACAAATAATTATAAAAATTAACATCCTAACTATACTCCCACTCAAATAAATACCTATTCGTTTCCTTTTCTTTTTCAGATTAAGTTCTTGAACCTTTTTAGCCTTAAAGATACAGACAAACCTGGATTATGTTTGCGTCCCACTCAGTGATGAACAATTCACACAACAATTTGTCAGGATCATTAATTATTAAAAATGTACATAGATAAGGAAATATTGAGTTTCAATTTTGTGACACAATGCTTAAATTTAAATAACATATATTTTCTAAAATAAAGGAATTTCAAACATGATAGATTGAAATAGAATTATTTAAGACGATATCTAATATTTAATTGGAAGGTGGATTCAACATGCCGATATGGGATACTAAAAACTGAAAACGAGGTTCGTCTAAAGCTTTAGTAAATATATCCGCAAGTTGATATTCTGTGCCAACAAAATACAACTCAATGGTTCCCTTTTTTACGTGATCTTTAATAAAATGATACATGGTATCTATGTGTTTCGTTTGAGAGTGCTGCACGGGATTGCAATAGATGGCAATTGCACTTCGAGAATCGCAGCAAATTGGGATATTGGTGAGTGAGAATCCATAGTCGCGTAATTGTGTTCTCATCCACAGCACTTGAGAGCAACAACTTGCAGCTGCTACATACTCAGCCTCAGCTGTGGATGTTGAAACACAATTCTGCTTTTTGGAGGACCAACTCACCGGTCTATCTCCCAAGAACTGTATTCCTCCCGACGTGCTTTTTCTGTCAACTCTACAACTTGCAAAATCAGCATCTGAAAAAACGGTAAGATCAAAATCGGTTCCCTTTGGATACCATAGACCAAGATCGGGTGTACCCTTAAGATCACGAAAAATGCGTTTTACCGCAGTTAGGTGTGATTCTTTCGGGTCGGCTTGAAAGCGAGCACAAAGACATGTTGAAAACATTATATCCGGCCTACTAGCAGTCAGATACAGTAAGGATCCTATCATCCCTCTATAAGTTGTATTATCGACACTTTTCCTAGAAGGATCGGTGTCTAACTTACAGTTGGAGGCCATGGGAGTTGCGATACTCGTGCAAGAGTCTAACTTATACTTCATGAGAATGTCAATAGTATATTTCGACTGGTTCACAAAAATCCCTTCCTCAAGTTGTTTGACTTGTAATTCGAGGAAAAAATTCATTTCCCCCATCATACTCATCTCAAACCTGGACTCCATTAGGGCTGAAAAATCCTTTCATAAATTACTGTCAGTAGATCCAAATATAATCTCGTCGACATATATCTGTACTAGCATTATGTGTGGGCCTTCCTTTTTAGTGAACAGAGTTGTGTCCACCACACCTTTACAGAAACCGGCAGAAATAAGGAAATTAGAAAGACTATCATACCATGCGCGAGGTGCTTGTTTTAAACCATAGAGGGCTTTATCGAGCACATAAACATGATCAGGTTTATGTGCATCAACAAAACCTTGTGGTTGTTCAACGTACACCTCTTCGTTAAGTTCACCGTTGAGAAAGGCAGTCTTGACGTCCATCTGGTACACTTTGAAGTCCTTGTGTGCCGCGAACGCCAAGAAGATTCTGATTGCTTCGATCCGTGCAACTGGAGCGAAGGTCTCGTCATAATCTATCCCTTCTTGTTGTCGGTAGCCTTTGGCAACAAGTCTCGCTTTATTCCTTATCACAATGCCATTCTCATCTCGTTTGTTCTTAAACATCAATTTTGTTCTGATCATTGTACGGTCTTTTGGTTTGGGAACTAACCACCATACTCTGAGCTGTTCAAACTGGTTGAGTTCCTCTTGCATTGCAACTATTCAATCTGGGTCTTTTAGGGCTTCATCCACACAAGCAGGCTCTATCATACAAAGGAATGATGCGAATAGGCATTCATTAGCAGACGCCCTACGAGTTTGGACTCCAGTTGAAACATCACCAATGATCTGATATGTTGGGTGACTTCGGGTCCATTTAGTCTCGTGTGGAAGGGGTGCTCGGGTTGGAATCTCAGTAGTTAAGGTGGGGATGGATGAAGATTCATGGTCAATGGTTTCAAGTGATGGTACCAATAGTTCCGGTTTGATTTCCGAGTGTTCAAATGAGGGAAGGATATTTGGCATTATATGTGAGGGTACTACAGGAGTAGATTCAACTACGGATGTATCGGTGGATGATGTTGATGGATGAGGGTATGATGTGGATGAAGATGGAGCGGAGAAACTTTGTGGAGCAGTTAAATTGGAAGGATTACCTACATTATTGAAAACATTAGACACATTAGCATTAGGACCGAAAAATTCTACGTAAAAAGGATCAAACAAATTAACTAAATTAGAAGAAGAAAAAGAAGTAGGGTTAGTAGAAGAGTCTCCAGGCATTTGTGTAATGCGAGGTCCTGTATGATCAACTTCGGGTGCCAGTTCAGCCAACTCATCAAATGTGACATGCACACTTTCATTGACTGTCCTGGTTCGGGTATTGAATGCACGATAGGCCTTCGAGTTGGATGAGTATCCAATGAAGATCGCTTCATCCGCCTTTTCGTTAAACTTCCCGAGGTTGTCTTTATTGTTCAGCACATAGCACCTGCAACCAAATACACGTAAGTACTTGATAAAAGGCACTTTATTCAAAAAGAGTTGGTAAGGAGTTTTATTAAAGCGCTTATGGATAATGGAGCGATTTTTTGTATAGCAGGCTATTGATACGGCTTCGGCCCACAAGAATGGAGGTAGCTTTGAGTATGTTAGCATTGTACGAGCGGCTTCCACAAGCATACGGTTACGCCTTTCCACGACTCCATTTTGTTGTGGTGTTCTAGCAGCAGAATATTGATGTTGAAAACCTTTGGATCGAAGGAAGCCCTTAACTACCGAGTTCTTGAACTCAGTGCCGTTATCGGATCTGATTGATTGAACTGACAGCTGCAGTTGGGTCTAGACACTTTTTATAAAGTCTATGATTTTCTTGAGCTGTCTCGTCCTTGGATCGCAAGAACCTGACCCAGGTATATCGTGAATAGTCATCAACGATAACCAACACATATCGCTTCCCGTTTATGCTTTGGGTCCGCATCGGTCCGCATAAATCCATGTGAAGTAACTCCAATACTCTTTTCATTGATGGTTCGTGCTTTGGTTTATGAGATGATCGTTTCATCTTTCCTTTCTCACAAGCTCCACAAAGATGGTCCTTTTTCATAACGCAATTCAGGGAGACCTTTGACCAGTTGTTTCGCAGCCAGCTTGTTGATATTTTTAAAATTCAAGTGGGATAACCTTCGATGCCACAACCAAGAGTCTTTTGAAGAGGCTTTTTGTAACAACCTAACTTTTGCCCCAGCCTAAATTATCTGATTATCGAACCAATAATGTAATATTATTACATTATTTGAATTATAATTTAATTAAGTTTTGAAATATTTAATTAAATTATATAAATATTTAAAGTTATGATTTAATAATTATTAAAGATAATTAAATAAGAGAGATATAAGATACAAAAGTAAAAATGGCTTAAGTAGCAAACATAACTAGTTGAAGTATATAAACGGAAATTAAAATCATAAAATCAGATTTTAGACTCTCTCTATAACTTCTCTCTCTAGATTTCTCTCTACTCTCTCTCTAAAATTTCACAAAGATTCATCAAATTATCACCCTAATTTGCAAGCAAGTGGGAGTATTAATCAAGGAAAAGCTACAAGAAGTGATAAACAACAACGATTACATACGAAATTTGAGGTAAGAATCGATTTCTTAAGTTCTCTTATTTTAGGTTTGATGAATAAATTCGAAATTAGCATTTTCATGAAATTAAAGCTAGTTTAACTTGAGATTTAACTAGAATAAATAAAATATAAGTGAACCTAGGAGTAATACTTAACATATTTTGTGATTTTAGACCTAAAACGCATGTTTTAAAGATATAAATGATGAACAAATTCGAGAAGCCAAGAACAAACTCGAATTTAACTAAAAATGAACCAAAGTCTCGACTTTAACCCCAAATTCGAATGAATATTCGAATTTAGTCATAAGCCTTCGACATTATGCATGGGTATTCGAATTTAATACAATGAGCTTCGAATTTGCCTATACATTCGAGTTTGACAATAGATTTTAGTTATGGATTTTGACTTTTGTTCCTAAATTCGAAATAGGCTTTAATTTGATTCTAACCTCATATGTGAAGCCAACATATTCGAATTTAACCCTTCACTTGGCTTTAAGCATTATTTTCGAATTTAATGTTAGCCTATGATTCGAATTTAGCAAAATGAAGTTCGAATTTGGTTATTTAAAATCGAATGTTGCTTCAAATTTAATTATAGGTTCGAATTTAATGATTTATGTTCAAATTTATATAACAAATTTGAACCCATTCCCTAAAATTAAATATCTTGAATAAATCACATGAACAACACATAAAATGACAAAATAATTAGCTTAATGAGTAATTATATATATATATATATATATATATATATATATATATATATATACATTGAACTTTGAGATTATTATTTACTAAGAATACAAATGAAAGAAAGATTCTAATGAAATTAATGAACATATGATCAAGATATAAGATTTTGAGATTAAAAGATCAACGAGCGAACCTTGAGCCTATTAATAGAATGAATACTGAATACACTATTCAAATGATATGAATAACAGATTGAGCAACAAGCAAAATGGCGAGCATCTGAAAGTCTGACATAAGTCAGATTGTGGTTCTAATCCACCACAGATTGTGAGCAACAAAGCCAGAGCCAGAAAGTGCAAATAACCAGTAACTGTGAGTTGTAGATTTTACTTTTACTGCAAATTATGTGAATTGAGACTTTTGTTTCTTTATTCTGATTTATTTGGTATTCTGATCTTGAGCTTATTGATATATTGTCATAGTATATTTACTATGATTTGTTGAGCTGGGTATTTCTTCTTCTAGATTCGATTCTTTGACGAGTCATTTGATTGTTAAGCTTAACTCCATCACTATTGCTCAGTGTTGGGTTAATGTTAGGCTTATGATGTGCTGATTTACGTGATGAAAGCACAGAGGGTAGCTAGAGCTGAGCATACCGATGATATCCATATAGAGCAATTACTGGTAGCTAGCCCAGTACGTGGCTGATCCCCACTAATGATGCGTGTGTATGGATTTATCATCATCCGAGCATTCATTATGAATTTGTCTAAAAGTCTCAAGAGCAACAACAGTTCTGGGAGCTGAGCAAAGTCGCGCATCAAAAGAGCATTAATTGGCCAATGTCCCTTCGAGATTGAGCTGTGCATGAGCCTAGTGCAGTGCATAAGCAATATAGCTGAGCCGTGCATGAGCCGAGTGCAGTGCATGTGCTTCCGCGTTCATAATTGCATGTTAAATGTGAAATTCTACATTCTCACTAAGCAAATAAGCTTACCCCGTTGTTGCATTATTTTTCAGGTAAAGGAAAAGGATTGGCTGGACCTAGTTCATAGGTCAGGACTTTGAAAGAGCTTGAAGTGATTTAGAACCTGTTCCAACACCTTGGTATTATCAGATGATTGAGCTTTGGGGTTCGGGGCTAGTCTATATTTTGTGCTTTGATGTAATAGTCTAGAAGTCTGTCCCTATCACTTAAAATTGTCTCTGATTGTAATTAACTTTTATTCCGCACTGTTAATTTTATCTTAGTTTCCTGATTGATATTGCATTGCTACTGGGCCTAGACTTGAGACCTTTGAGAAATCAGAGGGTCTCACAGGATGGTATCAGAGCGATAGTTTGAGTGAATCATTGTATTACGTGTAATACATGATCTCAAACTTGTGCAATGCTATAGTATCAATCATGACAGGATGGCTTGAACTAAGATAGGTTCAGAGACTAGTAGGACGGGGCATGAAAGGGTACAATATGCTAGGCTAATGAGCTAAATACTTAGTAATTTGAATTTCAGAGCTATGTCAGGAGAAGGTGGACCATCAGGCGGCATGACCCCAGAGCAAGTCCTGGAAATGATGCAACAACTAATAACCCAGAATAATGAGCAACAAAACAAGTTTATGCTAGAGCAAATTGAATCATTAAAGAAAACTGAAAAGAGAAGTAAACATAAAAAGAAACAAACTGAACAGTCAAGCGAATCGGAATCTGATAATGAGCATGTCAATCAACGAGTTGTGCAGCCAAAAGGCTGTAGATTTAAAGACTTCAAAGCGAGCGGTGCCATAATGTTTGAAGGCACAGTAAATCCAATACAAGCGTTAGATTGGATAAGTCATACTGAAGAGATCTTCAGTATCTCAGAATGTCTGGACAGCAATAGAGTTAAGTTTGCTACAGCACTGTTCGTTGGAGCTGCTAGAGCCTGGTGGAAAACGCAAAGGAGCATCTATGGTGAGGAAGCAATTATGACATTGGACTGGGAGCAGTTCTTGGAGATGTTCAACGCCAAATACTGTCCAACGGATAAACAAGACGAACTCGAGATGCAGTTGATGCAATTGAAACAAGGAACTAAGACTGTTGATGCATACGAGCATGAGTTCTCGAGACTTTGCGGCTACTCGTCATATCAAGTAGCAACGGAAGAGCGTAAGATAAACTGATTCAGACTGGGTCTGAATCCGACATATAGAAGACAAATGAGTAGCATAAAGTTTAAAACGTATCTCAGTATAGTAAAAGCAGCAAGAATGGTGGAGCGGGAATTCACATATTCGAGTTGTGAACACGTTATGATGGCTATAAGTCCTACTTGTCCATCTCCACCTAAGAAACAGAAATCCAGTAGATTCTTTAGTTCATCAAAGTCCAGTCAGCAGCAGTCACAAGCATCCTCTACACCTCCGAACACTAGAGTTTATTCCATACAGTCAGGAGCGCGACCGTGTAAACGTTGTAACAAATTTCATAGTGGACGCTGCAACCCTAGAGATGTGACGTGTTACACTTGTAACCAGATTGGACATGGAAGCGATGAGTGCCCAGAAAGAAACGACGTATGCTACAACTGTGGTGAGCGTGGACATTATGCTAAGCATTGCCCAAATGCACGTGTGCTTACTAATCAGGAACAACCAGTTGGCAGAGCAATCCAACAGAATACTACAATGATACCTACAGCTAATGCGCGAGCTTTCCATATTATTGCTGAGGATGCTGAGGAGACACCAGAGACGCCAAAAGACCACAATGGTAACTAAGAATAAGTTTCTTATATGATAAAATGATTTAATTACGTTACCATCTGAAGTTCAATTCTAAAATAAGTAGTGAGTTAACTGTAAAACCCTGTCATCGATAATGAATAATGCGGATGACATATGGGTTGTATCAGTTGAAGTTACTATACAAATACATTTCCAATCAGAAACATGTATGATTCAAAAGCTCTAAGAAATCAAAATATAATCCTAAACATAAGCTACTTCGTAAATCCTAGTAATCAGAAAGATTACAGCGTGTCTTATAATGAGACAGAGGTAGAATTTGCTGATCCAATAAATATTAATGAGAAGAGTATTTGAATCAAGTAATTAAGCACCGAATGACAACTTGAGTTGAAATTAAAGAAGTCAGAGGCACAAAGCGAGAATTGCAAGGGAATAAACTGAAATTTTGTAAAGTCAAGCGATTGGCCATAAATGGCCAATGAAATGCCTGTATATGCCAAAATAAATGTAAGAATGGATTCTCACTATGTTGACGCGAGACTAGTGAGATATCTAATATGGAATTCCTATTCCACCTAACTGCATATAAAATGAAAAGTTTCTACCAAAAAGAGTAAAGTAATTTTAAATTCAGAAATTCACCACTGAAAAGTCAAACATAAGTCTATACATATAATTAAACAGAACCAAAGGCTATTGCTTTGTCAAAGCCCTTTTGACTGAATTGCACAGTGAACTAACAGAGGAAGGCGATGACGATAAAGTAGAAGATGATGTAAATGGTCGTGGAGACGGTTTTGAAACCCTGTTAACTCGAGATCTGACTTCAATAACAGAATCTGCCGTCACGTCTAACGAGTCACACTGAGAAAGCCTAAGTAAATCGTCGATTTCTATCGAAAATCGTTTTCTTGGAATCCGATTCTGTTTAGCATTTGTTTTAATGTCTTTAATATTCCTATTCGTTGGAAGATTTGAAAGCGAATGATCTTTTCAAGTTTTTGATTATATTCGACTTGCCTGAAATATCCCTCAACTGCCGAAACCGTTACGAAGAAGATGTGATCGATTATGACTCCTATTTTGTTCGGTAAGTTTTAAAATGCAGCATTTCAATATTTTGCCTCAATCTCATTCTTAACTTCTAAACGCTCGATCATCTTGGAGGGTTTTGCTTCTTCTCGAGGCTGTTTATGTAAAGGATTTGGCGGATATAGCAGTGCAATTGGAGACCAAGGTAGGTGAGGTGGAGTCGTTACACGAAGAGTCGGCTCCGGTTGTGCGCCGGAGGATTGATTCTATTTGTTTGTCTGAGCAAAGAAAATTATAAGTCTTCATAGCAAGTCAGCACAAATCAAAAATCGGCTAAGCGATTGATGATTATAACATCATCAATATAAGAAGCATAAAAGTACAGATATCAGACTCCCGAAAAGCTCTGTAACTATTACAAGAGCAAATGAAAAGAAGATATGAGCTAACTAATATACAGAGATGCTAGCTGAATTGAGATTAAATCTCAAAAGCCACAAAGTGAATATATAACTGATAATCAGAAGCCCTAAAAACCTTTTAGGTGATTGCATAAGTTAGTCCATGAAAATTTTGCAATACTACAGATGAAAGATTTAAAAGCCATAACTGGCTCAAGATCAAACGAAAGAGATATATGAGCGAACTCATGTATTGAGTTGTTATCTGGATTGATTATAGCATAAAGCATAAGGCTCACATATTAAGGGTATGAATGATAAGTCAGAACTCCTAAAAAGATTAACGACAATTACATAACAGCGAAACATTGAATTAAATATGAACTCCGAAAAGAAATTTGAATTTCTTATACATGTGAATCTCAAAGAAGCATAAATCATGAAATACAGATGGTGCTCGTTCAGTGGAAACACCACAAAGGTTCGCATCAGTTCTGGGAAATTGAGAGATATCATAAAAGCTATCTACCCAAGTCTGTTCGAACATAGCTAACTTCGGGGACGAAGTTTGTGCGTAGTGGAGCCCATTCTGTAACAACCTAACTTTTGCCCCAGCCTAAATTATCTGATTATCGAACCAATAAAGTAATATTATTACATTATTTGAATTATAATTTAATTAAGTTTTGAAATATTTAATTAAATTATATAAATATTTAAAGTTATGATTTAATAATTATTAAAGATAATTAAATAAGAGAGATATAAGATACAAAAGTAAAAAATGGGTTAAGTAGCAAACATAACTAGTTGAAGTATATAAACGGAAATTAAAATCATAAAATCAGATTTTAGACTCTCTCTCTAACATCTCTCTCTAGATTTCTCTCTACTCTCTCTCTCTACTCTCTCTCTCTAAAATTTCACAAAGATTCATCAAATTATCACCCTAATTTGCAAGCAAGTGGGAGTATTAATCAAGGAAAAACTACAAGAAGTGATAAACAACAACGATTACATACGAAATTTGAGGTAAGAATCGATTTCTTAAGTTTTCTTATTTTAGGTTTGATGAATAAATTCGAAATTAGCATTTTCATGAAATTAAAGCTAGTTTAACTTGAGATTTAACTAGAATAAGTAAAATATAAGTGAACCTAGGAGTAATACTTAACATATCTTGTGATTTTAGACCTAAAACGCATGTTTTAAAGATATAAATGATGAACAAATTCGAGAAGCCAAAGAACAAACTCGAATTTAACTAAAAATGAACCAAAGTCTCGACTTTAACCCCAAATTCGAATGAATATTCGAATTTAGTCATAAGCCTTCGACATTATGCATGGGTATTCGAATTTAATACAATGAGCTTCGAATTTGCCTATACATTCGAGTTTGACTATAGATTTTAGTATGGATTTTGACTTTTGTTCCTAAATTGGAAATAGGATTTAATTTGATTCTAACCTCATATGTGAAGCCAACATATTCGAATTTAACCCTTCACTTGACTTTAAGCATTATTTTCGAATTTAATGTTAACCTATGATTCGAATTTAGCAAAATGAAGTTCGAATTTGGTTATTTAAAATCGAATGTTGCTTCAAATTTAATTATAGGTTCGAATTTAATGATTTATGTTCAAATTTATATAATAAATTTGAACCCATTCCCTAAAATTAAATATCTTGAATACATCACATGAACAACACATAAAATGACAAAATAATTAGCTTAATGAGTAATTATAATTATATATATATATATATATATATATATATATATATATATATATATATATATTGAACTTTGAGATTATTATTTACAAAGAATACAAATGAAAGAAAGATTCTAATGAAATTAATGAACATATGATCAAGATATAAGATTTTGAGATTAAAAGATCAACGAACGAACCTTGAGCCTATTAATAGAATGAATACTGAATACACTATTCAAATGATATGAATAACAGATTGAGCAACAAGCAAAATGGCGAGCATCTGAAAGTCTGACATAAGTCAGATTGTGGTTCTAATCCACTACAGATTGTGAGCAACAGAGCCAGAGCCAGAAAGTGCAAATAACCAGTAACTGTGAGTTGTAGATTTTACTTTAACTGCAAATTATGTGAATTGAGACTTTTGTTGCTTTATTCTGATTTATTTGGTATTCTGATCTTGAGCTTATTGATATATTGTCATAGTATATTTACTATGATTTGTTGAGCTGAGTATTTCTTCTTCTAGATTCGATTCTTTGACGAGTCATTTGATTGTTAAGCTTAACTCCATCACTATTGCTCAGTGTTGGTTTAATGTTAGGCTTATGATGTGCTGATTTACGTGATGAAAGCACAGAGGGTAGCTAGAGCTGAGCATTCCGATGATATCCATATAGAGCAATTACTGGTAGCTAGCCCAGTACGTGGCTGATCCCCACTAATGATGCGTGTGTATGGATTTATCATCATCCGAGCATTCCATATGAATTTGTCTAAAAGTCTCAAGAGCAACAACAGTTTTATAACTGGGAGCTGAGCAAAGTCGCGCATCAAAAGAGCTTTAATTGGCCAATGTCCCTTCGAGATTGAGCTGTGCATGAGCCTAGTGCAGTGCATAAGCAATATAGCTGAGCCGTGCATGAGTCGAGTGCAGTGCATGTGCTTCCGCGTTCATAATTGCATGTTAAATGTGAAATTCTACATTCTCACTAAGCAAATAAGCTTACCCCGTTGTTGCATTATTTTTCAGGTAAAGGCAAAGGATTGGTTGGACCTAGTTCATAGGTCAGGACTTTGAAAGAGCTTGAAGTGATTTAGAACCTGTTCCAACACCTTGGTATTATCAGATGATTGAGCTTTGGGGTTCGGGGCTAGTCTATATTTTGTGCTTTGATGTAATAGTCTAGAAGTCTGTCCCTATCACTTAAAATTGTCTCTGATTGTAATTAACTTTTATTCCGCACTGTTAATTTTATCTTAGTTTCTTGATTGATATTGCATTGCTACTGGGCCTAGACTTGAGACCTTTGAGAAATCAGAGGGTCTCACACTTTTGATAAGAGGCAAATGCTATCCTTTACTATGAGGTTGGCTACGTCAATGGTGTAAAGGTTAGAGTTTCGGGAACCAGATAAGATTTCTTTTCCATCCATACTCCTTACACTGCAGTTCTTAGCCCTAAACGTTACCTCTAGTCCTTTATGTGACACCCTTGCCACAATAACCACCATTTACAAAACACCCAGGATTAATCACCAACATACAATTACATAATGATCTGATAGCTTAATTAAAGTGCGGAAGCATTATAGTACATAATAGAAATAATACAAATGTGTCAAACACCCTATGGTGCTACCAGGTTCCAATACTAAGTCTACATACTCAATACATTACATCACCCCAAATTTGATTACAACAACATTTTCATTAATCTGTTACCAAAATAAGCAGTAGATATCTTCAATTACTTCAACAGACGACCTAGCTAGAAGGTCCCGCAGTAGATTTCCCTTTTTCTAGTAAAAATGTCAACAACTGAGGGGTAAGCGAATGCTTAGTGAATACCAATGATTTTACACATTCCACAAATCCTTATGATGCCCCCAGGAGTAACACCGGTAACGCATACCGTATACTCCACACGTACACAAAGTACGCAAACCCGAGCCGCAACTCCTTCGAGATGACGCTCGGCATAAGAAAAACCAACCATCTGAGGCAGACATAACATCGGGGATGACCTACTGTTTATCCTGACCACAGAGGTGTCAACTCTTGGTCATATAGCACAGTAACATTAGAATACAGATGCAACCCGCAGGTCCATCGATAGGATGCACAACAAATGAACGGACATGCAACAAGTATGAATGTGCATCAACATAAACGCAAGTTAGTAGAGTGCCAAACGAAAGTGAAACAACATGCCTCAGCAGGCAAAGCAAACATAAAGCAGATGCAGACATGTTAAAATCAAAGGTACTCACAGTGGTTGCGTTAGTTAACTTCAAGTTATCTTATTTCTCTTCGGAATTTCAACCGGACTCAAAAGTACCCCACTGTGGGTTAAACAACACCACAAGGGACCTGTTACATTTCCATAAGAAAATCATATCATAAACATGTTCCTCAACAAATGTACATCAAGTTGTACAATTAAAAGTGTTACAACATTCGGAATCCTTCATCCGAAACTCACGTTATAAACCATCAATTGGTGTGATATTATTTCCAAATAACCTTTCATTATATGCCTTAATATAATACCAAGAATATCCCAAAAGTGTGATTAATTGTCCATAAATTCGGGTCCTTAAAAACTCATCCGAATTTCACAAGAATAGCATAGAACTCGCCGAGTTCAGGTCCGAATTTCGGATCCTTGGCCGGATTTCGGTCCCATCCGAATTACTTTACCCATCCGAGTTCGGGTCAATCCGAGTTCGGTTCTTTATTCGATTTCGGTCCAATCTAATTTCGGGTCTCATCCGAATTCGGGTCCCAACCAAATTCGGATCCAACACTTATGAATTTTTGAAGATTTATTCAAGTGTTCTTGGGAACTCGTCGAGTTCCCCATAGAACTCGCCGAGTTCACCAGCTGATTTGCAGTTCACAGCTACGGGTTTTATACTAAAAATTACCAAATCTTAATTTAAACAACATGCAATCCATACATTTGATATATCATCATATATTGAGTGTTTTGACATCATTTTCACTATCATTAACACTCTGATTTGTCCTTAAATGACCAAAAATGAATATTTTTCTCAAGAACACTAAAGTTCAACAAAAATTCAGATTTCTAACCTTTTAGGACGATTCAAACAACGATTCTTGTTTCCAATGCTTCAATAATCATCCAAGAATGATCTCCAACTATTATAACAAACATGCATCAACGATTTCTCAGGTTTTAATTCTGAATTTTATGCATTTTATTCTCAAAATAAACCCCAAATTTGAGAAATGATATTCTTACCTTACTTTCCTTTGATTCCTGATAATATTCAGATTACTTTCACGAATCTTGATCCACAAATTCGAATTTCAACAGATTTTAGAGAGAGTTGAGTTTTTGAGAGAGAGTGAGTGAAATGAACTAAAATGAAAGACTTGAGTCTTTTATTCCCATTTTCGGCTATTAGCACCACTAACACCTCAACTTATCTGATTTCAGTAAATACTGATTTTATCTTAGTTTTATCATTACTGACATTTATAAATCATAATACTCCATAACAATTCAAAATTCTCAAATTTCTTAATTTCTTAAAATAGCAACCAACTTTTAAACATCAGGAAATATAATCATTTTTCATAATCCAACTTATTTATATTTATTACAAAATATCCAACTTATTAATATAAATTACAATAATTTGGATTTAAGGATGTTACACTTTATCACAGAGTTGTCCTATGCTAAATAGATTATGCGATAATCCTTCAACATAGTCAACATTCTTGATGACTAGATTATTTAGAACTAAGTCCCCGTATCCTTTAATATGAGCCTGATGGTTGTTCCCGAATTTTACCGTCCCGCAATATTGTTCAACTACGTTGGACAGCGATTCTCTCCTCCCTGTCATATGCTTGGAGCAACCCGAATCCATATACCAAATGGATTTAGCCTGAAAAGCAAATAAATTCATATAATGAAAAGCTATATGCATTCAAACACATCCATCTTTTATTTACAATCAAACCGTGTTCTGAACCGAGATGTTCAGAAAACATGATGAGTTAAGACCGGGTCCTAAGCTGTGTGCACAGAAGCCAAACGTGTCGGTTTAAGCACAACCGACAAGCAAAAGAACGGGTCCTAGTCTATGGTAACTAGAAGCCATTTCATTGAAGAACGGGTCTTGATCAGAAGTAACCAAGAACCATCTACATAAAGATCACACAACTTTGGGTACCCATCTCAATATGGGTCCCTTTTTGTTAGGAGTTCCAGATGTATATGGCACATGTGCAGTATTAGGAACCCATTTAACATTTATGTATGGTCCGGATGCATAACACTTTGGAATACATTAAAGATTGGATTTATTGGGCTTTGGAACCTTAAGCGATGAAATTGCCTTCGGTTTATGACGTTTTGAGACCTTTTTGACCTTTTCTTTGGTTTTGGGCCTCGGCAAGGGACATGTCTCATATTTATTTGTGGCTGATGATGCAACATTTTTTATTTTCTTTTTCCGAATTCTTTTAACAGGGTATGGCACATAAGCATTCATTTCAGGAACCTGTCGTCTATAACGAGTTGGACATAGATTAAATAATTCACTGAAAGAGTACTTCAAACAAGCAACAGAATTCGATACATTGTTACACACAATTGTTTTTAGAGATTACAGACATCCTATCTCTAGTAACAAATTCACTTGGCATTATAGCCTTCTTCACAAAAAAAAAACTTGAAAATCCAGCATGGTGGTTTTAGGAACTCTTCTTACATAATCTGTAGGAACAAAATGATTAGAGTCAGTTCATGGAAGATTTAGACTTTACAGAATTTTTTTTTGTTGGTAAGTGGGTTTCTTAAAAGACTTGGATTGGATCTGAGTCTTTTTAGAAACCTCAATTTTAAACGATTTTGAGCACTCACCATTATAAATGAAAGAAGAAGTTTCGGCTTTAGCCTTACCTTTGTTTGATGACACATATGGGATTTTGGTGGAATGAGAAACTGTTTGTTCTTTTGAAAAATCCTTCAACTTTTGAGAAACCATGTCAAAATTTTCTCTGTAGACAGTTAATTCCACAGATTGTTGAAAAGTTTGATTTACCAATTTTTCTTCGCTCTTAAAAAGAGCATCTTGAAGATCAATTGCTTTCTTTTGAGACGACTTCAATTCCTTTTCTAAAACATTAATTTGATGTTGAAGAACTTTTGTAGGAATATAAAGTTGAGGATTTGGTTTTACAGTTTCCGTTTTCAAATCAGCTTCTGAATAAGTTGACAAGTAGTCTTCCTCTAAAGTGGGTACTCTAGAAGGATAACACTCGTTAAGTTCTTCATATTGAAAAGAAATTTCTTTTTCTTTATGTTTTCTCTTGGTTTAAAACTTCTTTCGATGACTTAAAAAAGAAAGATTTAAGTCCAGCTCCCATATAGTTCATGTCATAAAATAAAGGTAAAACTTTTTGGGCCTTTTCCATATATTTAGGATTTTTAAAACTGATTCCTTGTTTAGAATGGTAAAACCTAGTTTCTTTGGGCTGATTTAAGTGAATAGTTTGTTTTGTTTGACCCCCTTTTTAAAAATGCATCGTCAAGGGTCTTTATTCGTGAGTACAAACTTATCCTTTCTTCTTCAATCATTTTATATTTTTTTAAACTGTCTATATTTTCCATATTTACTGTCTCTAATTGTTTTGAAAGTACAGATGTTTCTTCTTTTAACGAGAGTTTTTCATTTGATAACCTATCCATACAAGATTCAAGATATATATTCCTGTCCTGAACATATACTTTTTCGATTAACATTTGTTTTATAACATTGTGATTAGTTAACCACTTTGATTGATATAATTCAAACGACTCTTTTAAAGTTTGAGCTAGATGCTCAGCCTGTACACACTTTTCAGTTTCAGCACTTAACCTAGCTTGCAGATCAAGTATATGTGTGTGCAATGTACATTCATTATTTACAGATAAATTATTTACATGATCTTGAATGTAACAGGAATATACCTCATGTGTCTCTGAACCGGATGATGAGCATTCGGGATCGTCGGTTGTGGCCATCAGACATGCTGGTGGATTTTTCATTGTCTCCCCCTCAACAGCATGGTCTGAACTAGGAGCAGTGGAAATGGCACAGTGATCCAACCCCAGAACGATCAACCATATAACAGTTTTTGCCCTTATCATCTTCCTCGTCGGTATCTTCAGCATCCCAGTAATCTTCCTGGGCGACGAGGGCCATTGCATCGGTCCTCTTCTTCGCGGCCTCTAACTTCCGCTCGTAGTAGCCTACGTCTCTGTCAAACTTATTATTGCACTCCCGAGCAAAGTGGCCCGGTTTTCCACATTTGTAACAAAGACGCTCCTCGGCGCCTTTCGGTTCTTCGGCCCGCGGCCTATCATCCCTTCTTTCAACCGGCCTCTTGTCGGCGCGGCGAGGTTCTCGGCTTGCATCTCTCCGTTTGTCCCTACGGTCATTATCTCTCCTATCATCTCTGCGGTCGTCCCTACGATCATCCCGACGATCGTCCCTTCGATCATATTCTCTCCTGTCATCCTTGCGATCATCACGCCTATCGTCTCGCCTTTCATAACGGCGATCATCTCGATAGTCGCGTCTATCGTCATACCTTCTCTCATCCATGTCATCTCTGCGATAATCATCCCGGCGATAATCATCGCGTCGTTCATCCCTTCGGTCATCTGAGTACCTCCGCGGACCGGTGTCATAGCGGAGTTGATTGTTAGTCTTGTTGGAAAAACATCGTTGTTGGAGACGATCGGTCCACAAGGCTATTTCTTCCTGAATAGCTGCTTCTTCCTCATCAATTACCTCACGTGGAGGAGAAGCATACCTGTACTGTGATGAAGATGAACCTTGTGCAAAGGAAGGAGTGGGAATATTCGTGTTGGTGATCAAGGCTAGGGAATCATTGGGTTTGATACCGGTGTTTGCAGATATCAGTAAGGATGTGAGTTGATTTGCCATCTGTTTCTGATGATCCACATCCCCTTGATTCTTTTTCAGTTCTTTGAAGACGACGTTGATCGATAACTCAGGAATATTCAGGACTCATCGAGTGGCCCGTCAAGAAATCTGCCACTCGGGGGCTAAGGCTGAAAAGAACTGGATGTTTATGTCATCCTTGTCCTTTTTGATGTGCAGTTTGTTTAACTCATTCAGTACTGCACAGAACCTTGTGAACGTAGCCTGCAGAGATTCCCCGTCTTTCTCACAGAATTCTGTAAACTTAGCCTTAGCTTCCTCTATCTTAGCACGGTCATCTAGATCTGCCCCCAGCATTTGCACTTCTAATTTGTCCCACATTTCTTTAGCAGATATTTTGCTGTCTACTCCAACCAAGATATCAGTGGGGAGGGCCTGATAGATCAGATACTCCGCCCTCTTGTCGGCGTGCTGCCTGTCACGCTCGGCGTCGTTAGCTGGTTCTCTTTCAACCTTTGATGCGAGAACAGGGGGGTCAGCCTCGGGTCTAGCTGCGATTTCCCGATAGTATATCACGGGGCCCTCAGAGATGGACTGAAGCATTAGGTTTCCAAGGGTTACATTCCGACAAATTTGAGGAACCGGGATTTTCATTGTTCATACTCGTCAGGATAGAGAACATGTTGTCTGTTCTCAGATCCGAGTACGAGAGCTTCACGAGACATGATTAGGGTGATGATTGAAGAAATAATATTTTGAAGGTGGAAACTTGAAACGGATGTGCTGGACAGTGGATGAATAGTACAGTGGATGGTACTAATTCGGATCAAAGTTCTGAGTTCGGATGAAACCGAATTCGGATGGGTACTAGTGCGGATAGGGGCTGAATTCGGATGGACCTCTGGTTCGGATGGAAAGCAATTCGGAAGGGGCCGAATTCGGATGAAAAACAAGTCTTACAAGGAACGAATTCAGATAAACACGTGGTTCGGACAGGGACCTAATTCGGATGGTTGGTGCTGAATGAGCCGAATTCGGATGAATCGGGTTCGGGTGAACAGTTGGGACCTCGGAGGAACAGTGTATAGTTCGGATGTGTGAAGGAACCGAATTTGGATGGTCCGAATTCGGGTGAACAGTGACTAATTCGGACAACCACTTAGGGAATTGTCCAGGAAGGGGACCGAATTCGGATGGTTCGGAATCGGTTGGTCCGAAGTGGATAAGGTCCGAAGTGAGAGTTTAAATTAAAGCACAAGTAAAATGATGAAAATGAAAATGCCTGATCTGAACTTCGGATGGTCCGAAGTTCGGATGGGACCGAATTAGGGTCCGAAATAGGCACAGGGTGGTCCGAAATACACCTAACTGTGGTCCAAAATGGACCGAAATGAGGTCCGAACTAGGGTCAAATATGGTCCGAAATTGGTCCGAAGTTGGGTCCTAGATGGTCCGAAATGCTACAGTATAGGTCCGAAGTACATCAGGTTTTAACAGATATTCAAATAACAGAACAGTGCAGACTTCAATTTTAGCAGATTTAAGGCCTAAAAATGTTTCTAAATGATTGGGAAACTATTTTAAACACTTTTGATGTTTTAAAATATACCAAAACACTTAAAAATCAGTAAAAAAACAAGCAAAAACCCACTAAAACCCATATTTTTTAAACTTTTCAAAACACTCGATTATGGATGATTTTAATGGAAAGATTGAACCTAAGAGGCTCTAAATCAGTAGAGGATGATAAGGTGATGATTATATGACAATAATAACACAAAAACAACCGAAAACTGAATGTTGAATGGATCTAACCGAATGGAATGATGAAGAACTCGATGAACTTGAGAAAAACCCAGCAGAATCCGAGTGAAACAAGTTGAAATCCACCTTTTTAGCTCTGATACCAATTGTTATAATGTATTCCATTTAATAATCAGCACTTTAATGTTTCTTTATCAAAACCCAAGAAGAATCAAGCTCAATAATTAAGTAATGATGAAGAAGACAATAAGAATGTAGAGAGAATATCAATATTGGCGGCTGCTGTAATATTGAATGTTTCAACCGTGTGAAATGGTTTATAAACCCTAGGAGCTATACATAGCCTCCTTTAATTATCTTTGGAGCATTGACATAAATGGCCCCTAGACTTTTACATAGAAATAAAATACAAAGGAAATAAAATACAAGACTCAATAATTATTACAAAGTAAGTCCACATGATCGAAATTAAAATGTTTAACATTAGCAATATTAATTATGAGTTTTAAATGTTATAAAAATAATTAAATTAATGAATTTGGGTATATATAATATTAATGATGTTTAAAAGGCATACATGTGATTTTAATAATTAAAATTGAGTATATATATGATATTATGATGTTTAGGAGAGATATATATGAATATCAAAATGTTAGGTTGGGTATATATGATATTATGAAGTTTTGGAAGGGTATATATGAAATTCTTCCTAAATTTCATTTTATCATTATGATCGTATTATTTTATCTACATTCTGAAATAAAATTTGTTACCTTCAGAACTACTTTCATTAAGTAGACAGATATGCAGCTGATTTATTTTTTATTTTACATATAATATAGGGTAAATTACAATTTTCCTCCCTGTGGTTATATATAAATTATGGTTACGATCCTTTTCGCGTCAAAATTAAAATTTCAGTACATATGGTTGTCGTTTTGTTATGCTTTTAGTCCTTTGACCAGCCATTTTTTTAAAAATGATCATTTTGCCATTTTAACTTGTTTTACTTTTGGTCACTAACTAATTATTTTTTTATATTATTTTTAATTACTTTTATCCTATTATTATATATTTGATATTTAGTTTTTTTTTTATTGTTACAATTTAACTAAAGTATTATTTTCTTAATATGTTGTCTTTTATTATTATTATTGTTGTTGTTGTTGTTGTTATTAATATTTGTTTATTTATTTGATATGGTCTTTTTTTATGAATGACTACAATAAATTTTATTAAAATAACTATATATATATATATATATATATATATATATATATATATATATATATATATATATATATATATATATAGTATATAAATAAGTTGTATTATTATTAATACTTACTTATCTTTAATTTATTTATTTTCTTAAGTTATATGTTTTGATTTATTTGATATATATATATATGTGTGTGTGTGTGTGTGTGTGTGAGAGTAACGTTTTAATGGAATATAAAATTTTATAAAATGAAAAATTTTATATGTATATAAATTGCATATGTTTAAAGGTAGTTAAAGTTAACATAATATATATATAATTGCCATATTATGTGTATAAATTAAATTAATTTGTTAAATTTTCTTATAACTTCGTATGTAGTTTTTGTTTTGCTTGATGGATTAATACATTGAATATTTATAATTTATAAATATTAACTTTATGAATAAATAAATTAGAATGGATTACACGTTAAATAATATATTTCGTTTTAGTTAAAATTATATTGAACATACGATGTTTATACGAATATAAAAAATTAAAATAAAAATATATATTAATATATATATATATATATATATATATATATATATATATATATATATATATATAAATTTGGACAATTAATAGACTAAATTTATAAGTATTTATATAAAGTAATATTAAGTAGAGACAATAGATAGATAAATTATATAAATAGTTAAAAACTTTATAAATGAAAAGTAATAAAATAAATAATTACCTTTTTAAAAAATAAATGTATAAGTAGTTTAATATATATTTAAAAGTTATATGTAAGAACAATAAATATATTATTAATAACAATAATTAACAACAATACAATAAATTAAATTTAGTCATATGCAATTTAGTTTCAATTAATATTACTTAGTCATGTAAATACTTAAACTATAACAAAAAAATAATAATAATAATAATGTCAAATAAATAATGAAAATAAATATATTAAATAATTTATTACTTCAATTAAATTTTAATAGTAATAATAAGATAATATATTGATTGAATAATAAAAGTATAATAAATCATTTAAAAAATGAAATATAAAAGAAATATTTTGATTAGGGACCAAGAATGAAATAAAATAAAATGGTGAAATCGTCAATTTTTAAAAATTATTGGAGAGAGGGAGCAAAAGCATAACAAACTCCAACTATAAGTACTATAATTGTAATTTTACCGTGAAAATGACGGTAACCATAATTTTGATATAACCACAAGGTCGAAAATTGTAATTTACCCCATAATATATTTATCTATATTTCAATATAAAATTTTTTTCGTCCGAACTATTTTTAAAATGATAAAGTTTTTATTGTTTAATTATGATCTCGTTGCAACGCTCGGGTTGGACAACATCGTTATAGGCTAATTTTATAGAGAAAGCAATATACTCAAGGTTTTAAGGCAATGAATTTAACATTATTACTATAAAAAGGTAACATACTATTAAATTCTTGCTATAAGTAAATGGGATTATGGGAAGAATAAAACATTGAAAATGTTAAAGTCATATATAGCAACCTGCTTTTAAAATATATAAATATGATATGTCTATTTTTATTGTGGATATGGTATATACATGTATTTTAGTTTTTCGTACCAACATAACCTTTTGTATTAGAGCCCGTTTTTTTCATACCAATAAAATTTGATTTTATTATTTATAATTAACCATATCAATACAAAATAATGAAGCACACATACTAAAATAATTAAACGTATCATATCGATATATTTTAAAATATATTGCTATTGTATGTTTTAAACGGTTAGAAAAAAAAGGTGTGGAGTTTTCAGCTTTGTAAGAAACCTTTAACAAAGGTTTGGTGTCCTATTTGTTTGTTGCTAGTTGCTACAGAGAGATTGTTGATACTTTGATATAGTCATATGATTGATGTGATTTTTGTACTAAGAGAATGTCTCTGTAGAACATTCTCATTTAATTATACCATTTTTTTGATTTGAGTATAACTTGTTTAATTATTCGGTAGTCGACACATATACATTGTTTATGGATGCATTACTATCGAATTCAAGTCGAACTCCATTTGATTTACAACCTTCGTGTGAATGCTTACGTGAGAGAATTAGAGAACGTTAAGCTATTTATATAACTTTTTGATGAGTGATACTAATATCTATCATCAATGTATATATAATACAGAAGAAAACATAAATGTTATGTGTCATCACCACGTTGCAACTAGAAAATGTAAATACAAATTTTAATTGAAAATAAATAACAAATAAATACATTTTATTATTTTTAAAAAATAAAAATATTATAAATAATTAATTATATCCATCATTTGTCATATCATTTGTCATTTCTAGTGATGTTATTTGTTATTAGTCCGAATACATATCTTTTTTTTATATTTTCATTAAATTATATTAAAAGTAAATGCATATTATATAAAAAATATTGAATATTTCAAAAGTAAAATAATATAATATTAGTAAAAACATATTTCAAAATCTTTTTTTTAATAAACTATATAAATATTATGTTTCATGTAAAATTACAATTTCGAATTATATCAATTTAGAGTAATACATAAAAAATTAATATAAAGGTTAATTGATATATAAATAAGGTTTAAAAAATCTTATGTTAAATTTTATAAATAAATATCCACATACTTACTATTCATGTATATATATGTATATATTCCTTTATAAAACTAATAGTTATGATAAAAAAAATAATACTATTCTTTTACGTTTTAAATAATTAATATTTTATATATTTTAATGCTAGTTTATATACATTTATGTAAATAATTTATATTAAAATTATCTACGTAATATGTCGTAAATAAACTAGTGTGTTTGTGTGTGTTATGCTCACTCAAAGTTTTTTCCTAAGCGGGATATTTAAATTTATGTGATTTACAATAAAGGTGTATGAAATAAATTGTTTTGAGTATTAATATGTCATTAATCATTAATGCGTTTTAACGATTATATGCAATTTTAAAATTCTTAGTAAATACAATACAAACGCATTAGATTTGTTACTCACAAAAATTAATTTATGTATTAAAATTCGGTCTTAAGATGACCAATTTACTTTTTAAAAATTTCATATTTAAGGCCCTACTTTGTATGTTCATGCACATGACCTTCAAAATCTATGAGATAACACTACTATTTACATACCTACGTGAGAAGGTAGAGAGACACACACAGAGAGAGATAACAATGGTGTAAATCATAAGGGGTGAAGAGAGATGAAGAGAACAAAGTAAGATGTGTGTATAATGTGATGGTGTAAACTGTAAAGGCCACAGGATACAAATAAAACTATTTTTTGGAAAAAAGCCTATTGCTAAAGGAAATCAGAAGTGGTCTTTTAAGGTTTAATTTGTGAAGGCTCGTGTCATTCGTACACATCTTTAATTACTAATATGCAGTTATGTACCCACTTCTTAAAGAGTCTTGAACGATTGGATGTTACATCATTATTAAAAAAAATAATGAGTGTTAAAGAGATATATTATTAGCAAACATTAGTTAATGGGATGTGAATATAACACAGATGTAAAACGTGAAGTGGATGATTGAAAAAGAACTATCTAACTTTTAAAAAAGAAGCTAAAATCTTCCGATTCTAATCGTATTGTGGTGTTTCATAAATATAAACTCGAATTTTTGTTTTCTTCTAACATCCCCAAATGTCATAGTACTCTAGTTTATATTCATGAAACACTACAATAAATCGAATTTCATTATATATATAATACTGAAGAATCCAAACAAAGTTAACCGAAAATAGATTAACCGGCCAAAAAAACACCCTTATAACGATAACACTAGATGCGAATGAACCTCTTGCCTTGCATGGGAGTCATGACAGCTTGAATTCGAGTGTTTGTGTGCCCATAGTCGAAGTCATGTTTTGGTGCAACCAAAAATAAGAAAATGTTACATTTATTTATCTTTTAAAACCGATAAGTAGTCTGTATACAAATTATCAACTTAAAATTGTGTAAATAAGTAACTTCAAAATCATTTTTAGGATTTCAATTTTTTCAATACTTCATCACTTGTTCAATCTTCAAAATTAAACACTTTGTTGACTAAAAATTAGGGAAAAGATAAATATATAGTTTGGTGTGGTGTGGTGTGGTGTAGTATTATATTTAACAATTCGGTTTTATGAGTAAAACTAAACTGAAACGAATGATGAAAATTGCATAACTCATAATTAATGAACATGTATGATAATGTTTGATCTTTATAATTCTACTATAGATTTTATGTTCTTGTCACTAAACTATCATCACGATGACTAAAAAATAGCAAACAACTGCGAACTGCATGTCTTTTTACAATTTTTATAATCATACATTTGCATTAAAAGGGTGAAAGAAAACCAATATAGTTTTATTTATATTTTAGTGTTTATAACAACATATTTTCTAACTTTTAGGTTACAAAACATGAATTTCAGTATATAATACTAAAATTTTACAAAACAAAAATTGTAGTTTTAAATAATTCATTGTTGTGAACAGTAAACCAAAAATTTTTTCGTTTGCAGGACATAACAATTTTGTCCATTTGTTTCTCTTATGGTCTGATGGCTATCTATTCTACGGTTAGGAGTCATTTGTAGTTGGGTTTTTTTTAATGGACAGTCTGTGTTATATATAGGTTGTCTTAACTCTTGTTTGATTGATTTATCCCGCTGCCAACAGAATATTCGAGTCTATAATTGATTAATAGTTAGAAGTTACTAATAAAATGTTGTTTTAAAGAAAAAAGTAAATTAAAATAAAAAGTAAAATAAAAAATTATTATTAAAAATTTACTATATAACTTTTAGAAAAATTATTAACGAACATGAAACTATATATATTAATTTATGAAATCAAGTATATAAATCAATAAAAAGAATTCAAGTCCAACCTACTCATCTTTATCAATTACCAAAGCCTGTGACTCATGTTTTGCAGACATCAACTACGTTACCAATGAATTTCAAAGTTTTATTAAAATATTTATAAAAAAATATTATATACTAAAAGTTTGTCCAAAAACGGGCACTTGGCACAGTGACTTCATTCACCAATTAATTTATAAAAATTAAATTATTTTGAAAAATTAAATTATTCTAAAAAGCACCAATAAATGGTCTCCAATCCACAAACCTAACTATTTTTTTATCGAACCACCAAGAAAACCATATATTAAAATAGGTACAAATAATTAAATAAAGGTTGGTATCCACCGCCTATTAATTATTTAATTATTTTTAAGATTGTTTATTTATTCATTAGAATTTTTTTATTATACATGCTAACAAATCTTTGGCCTAAACCAACAACCTTTTATGTAGCAACATATTCTTTCGGTATAAATGCTTAATTCTAAAAGTAAAGAAATTTATAAAATGTTCGATCTTTATAGTTGATATCTTACTTACTGAGTTATTAACCAGTTAAATATTATTTATGCACGAACTCTAAAAATGGTTTCAAGCTTTTTACTTACGGTTAAAAGGTTGAATAATACTTACAATAAAAATAAACACACATTATATAAAAAATATATAAAAATAAACTAAATATTGATATTATTTAAAGAAAAAGATTAATATAATATTATAAAGAACAAATTCTTAGCACTAAAAAATAATACTTATAATAAATAACGATATTATTATTGTATGTTTTATATAATTATTTTATGTTTACATACATTTTATGTAAATAACTTTTAATTAAATTATACACATAATATTAAGTTATAAACTAGTTATATTAATATAACAATATAAACCCACAAAATAAAGTTATAAAAATAATATGTATTTTTCGCTGTAATCAATTAGTTAAGTTGGAAAATGATCTGGATAAAAAAACTACATCCATGTATCTTAATCTATAATTCTATAATCTATAAATATTATTAGAAGACTAAGGTGTTGTTTGGATTGCATGAATTTAAAATGTTGGATTCTAAAATAATATGATTTTAAAATATTTAGGGGATGAGTGGAATATGAAAGATGGAGAAGTGGGAAACATGAAATGCTAAATTAATCTAAATCCTTTAATTTTTATTTTTATTCAAACATGACAGGGAATGAATTCTGAATCAAAATTCTAATCGAGCTTTTTTAATTATTCAAACCAAAGAGCACCTAAAAGTTTGTCAATTATTTTCTTAATTAATTGCTCACTTGACATTTTCTTAATTTGTCTTGTCATTTCTTACATTTTAATTTAAATTTAAATCAAAATCATACTATTAAAATTTAACTTAACTAATTTAATAATATTTTAACCAAAATTATATAAAATCTAATTTATTATTATTATATAATAAATATCTATTTTTGAATATTATTATTATATCAACTCATGTAATACATAAACATTAACGCACTACAAAATTAATAATTAGAATAGTTTTTTTGGTAATAATATATTGTGTAAAAAATCCCGTAATTCCCGGGTTTAGTCATCGGAATTTTGGGATCAGACCCATAAAAACACTGGAGTAGGAAAGGGAGATATGCTGGTCACGTAGATTAATAATTAATTAAATTTTATTAATTAATTTAGAGTGGGTACAGTTGACTAATTTAATTTAAATAAAAATTAAATAAAATAATAAATAATAAATTAACAACTTATTTAAGCATTCTGACAGTGACCAAATCCAGCGAGTCAGGGACACCTGCAAGGTACAACTTCCTATGCATACTGCAGTGAAGCTGTTTGGCCAACAAAGTTTGACCTTTTATAGTCATATGTCAAGATTTGTACAACATTTTATGCACAACGTACAGCTCAGATTACTACTAGAAATGCATAAATTTTGAATTTAAAAGGATCGGATCTGGATACGTAAGATTAGTCGTGAGATCAGAAGACTGGATCAGTACCTTTACATGGTTTGACATTTTTGTCCGATGTTCATATAGGATTGTTTTCAAGATCATGGGATCATTTACTGATCAAATCTTACTTTTTATCTGGATCCAACTGTTTTATCCGATAAGATAGGGGGTCGAACGATCGTAAATTTAGTTGACTTTTTTACATGAACGAGTTATTTAAGTCTAAAATATTAATTAGAAAAATAAATATAAAATACAAATTAATAAATATTTTTCAAACAATTCAAATAACGAAACCCAACTAAACCAGGATCGAAGAACGAAATTAGAAAGCTAATATAGTGATATATATTCAAGAAACAAACCAAATGATACTATTAGTTAATTCCTTATAATTGGTTTGATAGATTTTGAAATACTAAAATTACAAACCATGCCTGATCAAATCTGATAGGAACCGGAATTGAATAATTAAATATTTATGACCATATTTTGAAATTGTGACATTGATTAGGTTTAATCGCCAATTTAATTTGTTGATTTTACGATCATATCAAATATAGTTATAATGGTAATGTCTCTAATATATCGATTAGGGCTTGCCAACTTTATAATAGTAATTTTCAATGTTAAACATGATCATATTTAATACAAAATCTGAATATTAATTAGTTATATTTTAATTATAAAGTTTTTTTTTTCATACAATTAAACACAACATAATAGTTTCAAAATATAACTTCAACATATGTATAACTAAAATCATAATTATAAGTGTGTAAAAAAATTGTAATAATAACTATTAAGAAAAGACTAAACGAAAATATATTAAAATAAAGGCGTTAAATAAAAAATAATACAATTATAAGGGTGTATTATGAAAACTTTAAAATTTAGAAAAAAAACCAACCAATAATGATTGGTCATGTGTCTAGTCATCATTGGGCTAGCCCATTTGATAATTGTATGTATATATAATGTAGGGTAAATTACAAATTTCGTCCCTGTGGTTTATAGTAAATTACGGATCCCGTCCCTCTATAGAACAAATTACAAATTCGATGTCCGTGGTTAACATTTTGTTACGGATTTGGTCCTTTGACCGGTCATTTTTTTTAAAATGACCATTCTACCCTTGAGAAATATTACGAATATAGGTAATAAACTTTAATAGAATATATAAAATAATAAAATATTATACATCACCAATTAATTATTTATAAATATAAGAAAACTATATCAAATTGTATTTAAAATAAAATAATAATAATAATTTAAAGATTTATCACTCACTAAAACTCTCTCTCTCTCTCTGTGTGTGTGAAAAACACATACATTCTCATTCTCTCTCTCTCACTCTCTCTCAAAACTCTTACCAGACCAACACTATCGCTACCACTGCAACACCATCGCTACCACCGCCGGTCCACCACGATTACAACTACCAGGACCACCGTGACTCAAAACCACCACCATTGAGATGACATTGATGGCTTTGAAAAACACATACATTCTCATTCTCTCTCTCTCACTTTCACCATCGTCTTCCACCTTCTTCCGTCGTCCACCGCCACCCAACGCAATCAACATCCATCTCTACCGTGACCACCATTGACCACCCAACCACGGACATCCTTTTGCCTCCATCGATGGTGGATGGCGATGCAAGACAACGAAGAAAATCAGGAGCGGTGGTTATGGTTTTGGTGGGTGTGGTCGGTGCTGAACAGGAAGAGGAAACAGGAGCCGGCTAGGGTTTTATGGTGGTTGCGGTTGGCGCCTGAACAGGGGGAAGAAGCGGCGGCGGCGCCTAGGGTTTAGAGGCGTCGACGACTAGGGTTAAGCAGCGGCTAGGGTTTCAGATGGTGGCGTTCGGCGCCTGAACAGGAAGAAGAAGCGGCGGCAGCAGCAGGTCGCCTAGGTTTGGAGAAGATTCAGTCGGCGGCGCCTAGGGTTTAGAGGCGGCGATGTAGCGGTGGCGACAGCAGATCACACGGCGCTTAGGGTTTCAGATGGCGGCAGCGATGGCAGCAGAGAGGCGGCGGTTTAGGGTTGGAGGGGAAGGAGACGAAGATGGAAACATCCATGGTTGTGGTCAGATGGGACAACCTGAAGCTTCCAAATACAATAGAATGAATTCTTTTGATTTGTTATTATAATCATTTATGATTTTTATTATTATTTGTATAATAATTTGGTATAATAAAAAAGATAGTATAGTGCTTATTTTTATAATATTTCTCAAGGGTAGAATGGTCATTTTAAAAAAAATGACCGGTCAAAGGACCAAATCCGTAACAAAATGTTAACCACAGACATCGAATTTGTAATTTCTTCTATAGAGGGACGGGATCCGTATTTTGCTATAAACCACAGGGACGAAATTTGTAATTTACCCTATAATGTATGTTAAATATTTCTTTAAAGGGTTTATTATATGTTTTCACGGTTTTTACGTTTTCGTCACTTATTTTCCTTAGAATAGACCTCAAGTTACTTTTTTTTGTTTTGTGAAATTTAACTATTAGAACCCGGTTATAATTGGTAAACAGGGTTTTTAAAAACTAAAAAAACGAATTCTAACATCCAAATTTAACTAAACCAAAATGAAAAATTAACTTGCAAGCTTTATTTGAAAAATAGGAAAAGACGAAAACGTAAAAATAATAAAAACATATTGGTTTTTACATAATAGACTTTTTTAAAATGTTATATAATTAATGTATGATATAAAATTATTAAATTATAATACATAGCTAATTTTGTCGTAGGATTTTACAATCTTCCCTAAGTAAGACTTAGATCCCGACAACATTGCCTAAGTAAGCTCAAACTTACAAAACTATCCACGAGTCGACCTCAAACATAACGGGTTTGGGCTCGACTCGTTTACGCACCTGTAATCCATGGTTTCGAAGATCAAGTTGCAATAACTTCCTAATTTTTTTAATCTTCAAAAGTTCAAAACAGGACCAGAAGAAAAAGTCAAAATAAACAAGAACACAAAACCATCTCTTGATAATTCAGCAGATTAAACAAGCATCATTAGAAAGAATGAACAAACAAATTCGAAACCGACGACAAGGAACCCGATTACCGACCGTCTAGCGAGTTAAACGATTCAGCAAAACCCGAGGGCCGATTGGGTATGCTCGTTTGCGTATTATCGTTGCTTCCAATAACCGTTGAACTGTCGTAACCGCTCATTCCCTCCAGCGCTTGCCACTTCTTGACCGCTTGCGGTAAAGTCATGTCGAGGTCGATCCCGTAAATGTCATCAGGGTCGGCTTCAGATGGTTTCCAGAGCTCGGCTAGGGATGAAAGAACGTTGACCGCGTGACTCATGTCTGGTCTCTGGTGCGGTTCACGCGCACAACAATGGCCGGCTAGCTCAGCCACGGTGCTCACGCTCGCTAGACCTTCTTCGTCGAGTTCAAGCGTATGGTCAATTGCCTTTCGAAAGGTGTCTTTATTAATGTGCATTCGACGGAACCATTGCACGAGATGAACACTTTCCTCTTGTTGTGTTTCATCGAGTGCTCTTCGCCCCGTTATTAGTTCCATCAGGATTACCCCGAAACTGAACACGTCGACTTTCGTCGTTACTCGACCCGTGACTACAATCGTATATACACATACGTAAACAATATCAAAATCGACTAATCGAATCACATTATCTAAATCTCAATTGCAATCAATCTCGAATAGTAAATTAAGAAAAACGAAAGAACGAAATATACCTGCGTATTCGGGGGCTAGATAGCCGAAAGTTCCGGCTAATCTTGTCACAAGAGAAGCTTTCCCGTCGGGGGCCAGGCGAACAAGTCCAAAATCGGCAACTTTCGCCCGCATATCATCACCGAGAAGAATGTTGGACGGTTTAAGATCCCGGTGGATGAAACTTTGCTGTGCTAAACCATGTAAATACTCGACGCCTCTAGCTACGTCTAATGCGATTATCAATCTTTTCGTCCATTCGAGCGGCTTCAAACCTTCTTCTTCCCAGTTAAATAAAAACCGACTAAGCGTCCCTTGAGGCATATACTCGTAAACAAGTAGCCGCTCATTTCCATCTAAACAATACCCGAGAAGCGCCACCAAATGCCGATGTCGAACCTTGGTAAGAACAGCAATCTCTGATTTAAACTCATCGAGCCCCTTTTCGCTCATTACTCCCGACTCCATTCTCTTAACCGCGATCTTCGTTCCATCATGTAACTCGCCTTTATAAACCGTCCCAAACCCGCCTTTCCCGAGTATGTTATCTTGGCTGAAATTATTCGTAACGTTTTTCAAAACTTGAATCGAGATTACCATATTTCCAGCTTCGACGATATGAATATCGCTCGGTCCACTACTTGTGTGACTATATGATTCGCTCGTTGGCCCACCGTTTGTACTCGAACCAGCGATCGTAATCTTAACCCCATCACCATCCGATGCTGAATGACGAGGATGAATCACCATCGTGTTCTGATACGGTATACCGCTAGAACCCTTTCGTTTTTTCTTGTATACAAAAGCAACGAACAATCCGGCGAAAAAAAACGCACAAACACTACCGACAACCGCCCCGACAACCACCCCGGCATTTTTCGAACTCTTCTTCCCACCACCGCCACTGCCGCTAGACCCACCACGATCTCCACTCGAACCACCAGAAGGTGAAATCGGAGTCACACTAGAACCATCCTTCCCGATATCGGGATTCCCGACTTGTTTCACCACAACACTGTTACTAAATTTTGGAACTGGACCATACAGCTGATTATTCGAAACATCGATCTCGATCAAATTAGGCAAATCTTTAAGCTCATCAGGTATCGTTCCGGTGAGATTATTATTAGCAAGAATCAACCTTTGTAGGGATTTAATCGACGAAAAATCCTTCGAAATCGTACCCGAAAGTCCCATTCTTTGAAAATTAACAACGGTAATGTTTCCGCTGTTCGAACAAGTAATCCCTAACCATGAATTACACGGGTCATTACCCTTCCAATTATCCGCAAAAGTATATGGGTAACCCACCGATTTCGCAACCGAAAGCAATACATTAACACGATCATCACAATTAACTCCAGGATCAGGTAAACAAAAACTATTAATCCCACTCAAATCAACAGCAACAGATTTATCAAATTGTGGAGTTGGACCCTGTAATAAATTATTAGTCAAGTTTACAACTTTTAAAGATTGTAACCCTAATAATGAACCCGGAACAGGACCCGTTAACCTGTTATCTCTTAAACTCAAATTCTGCAATTCATTCAGACCCGAAAAGTCCGGTAACGGGCCGGAAAATGAGTTTCCATGAAGCCAAACTTCCGTCAATTGTGTCAGGTTTTGTAGAACATCAAGAGTTCCGTTTAATTTAGACCTACTGTTTTGCCCATTTAACCAAAGACTTTGGATCGAAGAATCCGAAAACGAATTGGGTAACCCGCCGGAAAGATAATTAAAGGCCAAATGCAAAGTTGTTAACGCTGCAAACGTATCGCCGGAGAAGAAATCCGGGAGTTCTCCGGTGAGATTTGTGGATGTCGCCGAGAAAACTTTCAAAGTTGACGCCGATTTTATACTTTCCGGGATAGTCCATGAATCGAAATTATTATAATCGAGATAAACATTCTGTAAAGAAGACATACCATCGAAGAAATCGGAAGGAATCGAAGAGAAATTGTTGTAATTGAGTAAGATGTTCTGGAGCTGAGTTAACCCGGCGAGACTCGGGAGTGAGCCAGTGAGTTGATTGTTTTGAAACTCAAGAACTTGAAGTTCAGTAAGATTGTTGAGTGTTTGAGGAAGCTCACCTTTGAGTCCTTGGTTCCCAACTTGGATCCGGGTAACCCGACCATCTTTCGTACATTGAATTTGTTGCCAGTTACACGGATTCGGGTCGGACCAATCAAGTGATTTGGGTGGACTAAGATTGGTTTTCAAAGCTTTCATTACATCAGCATCATTTGAACTCGACTGAGACTGAACATAAATTAACGAAATAACCAGCAAATAAACAACTATTATGCTATGAAATTCAAAACCCAGAAAGGGTTTCGCCATTTTTGAACTCAAAATGATGAATCAGACTAGGGTTTTCTTCTGTAAATTAGGGTTTCGATAATGGAGAAGACGACTGAAATTGAAAAATTGCAATTCCCTTTTGAGATTGAGGGAAAAGAAGGCTTTTTATGAGAGAGATTGAGATTGAACGGCGGTGATGAAGGGGAAAAAGATTGGAAAAAAGAAAGAGGAGAGAGAAAATTTATGGAATTTTTGTAAGAGAGAGAAAGCTTTCATTGCAAAAATAATGTGGAGACCAGGGATGATACAGTTGTCTGCATATATGCGTGTATGTATCATGTATGGTCCTATATTTCTTTACTAATAAGTGACATAATTAGTCCCTAAACTTTTAATTCAAGTACAAATTCAGTCCTTGTTAATATTTTATACTTTATATCTCTTTATCTCCTCTTTACTTTATTATAAACGTGTATTTTAATTAATTATTAATTTAATTACCTTAATCAAGTAATCGGGTTTAGAAAATAAAAAAGTTAAGTGTCATTTTGATAATTCAATTTTTAAAATTTTTGTCGCTTTAGCCATTAAACTATTTTTTGTCTCGATTTAGCCGCTAAACTATTTTTCGTATACATATTTAGCAACTAAAATTTTCTTTTACTGATTTGACCACTGAAGTTGTCCCGATTAGACCACTAAACTATCATATTGTGTATCGATTTAGCCACTAGTTTTATTCATTTTTCCCGAAATAAAACATTAAAAATAGTTTAATGGTTAAATCAGGACAAAAATAGTTTAGTGACTAAATGAGACAAATCTAAAAGTTGAATGTCAAAATGCTACTTAACCCAAACATAAATTTAAGAATAAATGTATTTTGAAGTTTTTTAAACAAGAAATATAAATTTTTATTTTTTATCAAGAAAAGAAATGCAATGCAATTTTTAGACCATGAAAAGTTAACAAATGTTTTTTTGGTCAAAAAAAAAAACATAAAATTAATTGTTACCTTTTTAATTAGTTAGTGATACCCTTTTTGTCAAACTTAAATTTTTTAACTTAAAATTATTTTTACGTTATTTTTGTTATCAAATTTTATATTTGGTATTATATTTATTGACAATATTCCCTTTTAAATATACAGATCGATTAACTTACATATGTATATAAGATGAAAATAAAAAATAGTATATATAGAACTTACCATTATAAAAAGATCTTGTAATAATCTTAAATATTAAATATATTGTGAAATCTTTTAATACATCATCACATTTTTTTTTTTTTTTTTGAAAGGCAAATTGTATTAAAAACCAAATTTTATGACTCCAAGTTGGAGGCACAAAATAAAAGTGACAACCTTACAACGGAAAGGAAACTAGGAAACAAACGATAACGGATTAATCTTCCAAACAGACCAAATGAACTTTGATGATTGATTCCGGTTTTTGATCCAAAGACCCCCCATTCTTTGAACCCAAGGAAATGGGTCTTCCTCCAAGATTTTAATTCGATCCTCCGGGGACGCAAATAAAAGATTGTTTCTCCATTTCCAAAGGACCCACCAGTATAATTGTTGATCTCTTAAAAGTAAAAGTGTGATTACCAACATCTTTTCATACTTTTTTTTTCGTTTTCGTCTCTCCATGTTATTTTTTCCATAAAAATCCTCAAGTTAATTTTTTCTTTTTGGTTTACGAAATTTGGATATTGAAATCCAGTTTTTCGGTTTCTAAAAATCCAGTTTACTAATTATAACCGGGTTCTAATAATCAAATTTCACCAAATTAATTAAAAATTTACTTAAGGATTTTTCTGAAAAAAATAACGTGGATAGACGAAAACGCAAAAAAAAAAACGTGAGAACATGTCGATTTTTTTATAATAAACCCTTAAAAATATTAGAAGATTCATTATGTACTAAAACTAATCTACTTGTTTTATGGTAATTGTTGAAGAGAAAACAAGTCATAATAATTGAAACCTTTTAGAAAAGAAAATGTTTTGTTTTTTCTTGAAATAATTCAAAAATAGGATGTGCCATGTTTTCTAGACAAAGTGTTCACTACAACTTTTGAGTTTTGAATTAAATATAACTGAGTTACACTATATGTTAAAGCGATTTTAAATCAATTAATTTCGTATAGGAAGTATTTATAAAGTTAAATCAATTTAATTAGGAAAAGATCTACACAAATAATTAGGGTAATGGTAGTATACCCACCACTCCCAAAATCACCATTTGGACCCTTCATCGCCAAATCAGTTTTTTTCTCTCCACCATTTTCATTTTAAAATTGGGCACGTGACAAAAAATAGTAACAAGTTTTGACATTTTTATCATTAATAGTAACATTATTTATTTTTTATCATTTATAGTAACAACTTTTGATTTTTCTATCAATAATAGTAATTGGTGACCTGCAAACTTGTTTAGCTGGTCACCAACAACTTTTCAGTTATCAAAAATAGTAACAACTTTTCATATTTTTATCAATAACAGTAACATATCAAATTAACCAATTTTTTTTATTTTTTAAGTTTTTCTAAGATTTCATAAATATCAAAATAAACTAAATTTATGTTTCAATTTATTTAATTACATTACTACTCTCTTTAGTGGGTTCTTTTTTAATTTCATTAAATTTATTTATATACAATTTTTATTTTTTCATAACCTTATAAATTTTTAATATATATTCTGAATATTTATTTACGATTAGATAACATCTGATTATTTATTCACAATTATATATAATATGAATGAAAAAATACTACGAATCATTTCAATATCACTTTTTCCAAACGAAAAACTATGAATCATTTTATTTTTAGTTTTTCCCAACAAAATAATATGAACTATTTTGGTTTTTTAGTTTTCGATCTAAATGGGTTGTAGTTTTTTATATAAAAAACTAAACATAAAAATTGGTTGCAATATTTTTCAAGTAGAAAAACTATAAACCACAATTATTCATAATTTTTTGTGTTGTTAAAAATTGTAACACCCCGTCTTTGAGAAATATTACATGGATTTAATTTATTGATTGATTAAAATATTAGAGGGTGTTTGGATTTGCGTTTGAAAAAGTGCTGTAGCGTTTTGGAAACTAATAATCAGATAATTGTTGTAACAAAAAGTGCTGCAGAAAATGTAGTGTTTGGTTTAGCTTCTGTTGTTTGCTATCATAATTATCAAATAATCAGTTTTTAAAGTGTTTGGATTTGCGTTTTTACTTGTAAAATGACCAAATAATCACTTATGAAACAAATAAGCTACAACTTTTAACTTATGCAAAAGTGTGGTAGGACAAACGCTAAATGCAAATAATCACTTATTAACGTATGCAATCCAAACACTTTAAACTAATTATTTGCGTTATTGTAACGTAATAAGCTGATAATCTGGTTCATAACGCAAAACCAAACACCCTCTTAATATTGCGTTGGGGCAATGGTGATTAGTGGAATGAACACGTGTCGGGGTCGAGTATACATGTCACCGAGTTATAATTCTAGCGGATTATTAATAATTATGAGACCACATAATTAAATGGGAATATTGATATTAAATATGAAATATTGATAACGGGGTCGGGTATCGGTGTCGAACTCGCGTTATAAACAATATGTTTATATGTATATAACACGTTTAACTCTTTGCTTCCTTTTCATTCATTCCAAAAACAATTGAGAAGTGTTGTGTGTGTTTGTAAGAGTAAACAGAAGGAAAAACCAAATGAAAATTACTACGAATGAAAAAGTATTGCGACCCATTCATTTTTTAGTTTTTCTATGAATGGAAAAATCATGACTCATTGTGGTTTATAGTTATAAATGAAACATATTGAGAATCGTTCTGATTTTTTGTTTTTTAAATAAAAAACTATGACCCATTTAGATTGGAAAAACTAAAAAATGGAACGATTTGTATTATTTTATTCGGAAAAACTAAGAAAATGATGATTCGTAGTTTTTTAGTCGGAAAAAGTGAAATTTGAAATGATTCATAGTATTTTTTTCATTCATATTATATATAATTGTGAATAAATAATCGAATAATATCTATCCGTAAATATTCGGAATATAAATTTGTTTTATTTTGGTGTTTATGAAATATTAGAAAACTTAATAAATAAAAAAATTATGTTTTATTTATGTTACTATTATTGATAAAAATCTGAAAAGAGGTTACTATTTTTTATAACTGAATAGTTGATGACCTGCTAAACAGGTTTGCAAGTCAACCAACTATTATTGATAGAAAAATAAAAAGTTGTTACTATAAATGATAAAAAATAAATAATGTTACTATTAATGATAAAAATGTCAAAACTTGTTACTATTTTGATCATTTGCACTTTAAAACTTTAGAAACACTCATCATTCCCAAATTTCTATCCCAATACTCACTTACCCATTAATTTTAGATTGAGAAAGAGAGAAGAGGTATCAAGAAAGAGAAGTTGAGCGGAGGAAGAAAGCCGTTGGGAGCTTTTTTGGGTGGTGTTCTCGCTGGGGTAATCCCCAGTGTCCAAGCCGCCGGCCCAACGATGGTAGTATACCTATCCACCTTAAGTAGTTCATTTATAGTGTATAAATTAGATCTTCAATTTAGATATGGGAAAATGAAATCAAATAGCTCTGAACTTTCGACTTTGTACACATTTATGTAGTGAACTTTTTTTTGTGCACATTTGGTAGTCAAAGTTTCAAAATTGTTCCAATTTGGTAGTTGGCGTATCTGTTAACCGGTTGCTTCCGGTTTCGATGCCTACGTGGACAATTTTTTAATGACGTAGCTGTCCGTTTTTATATTATACCCGGTTTTATCTACGTGGCAACCCGTTTTTTAAAAATCACACGATTTTATTACCCGATTATAAAGCCGCTTCATTTTTTATACGATCGATCCAACTTACGTTCTTCGGATAACCTACTATAAACCCGATTGATTTTATTACCCGATTATAAACCCGGTTCATTACGTAAGTTGGATCGATCGTATGAAAAATGAACCGGGTTTATAACCGAGTAATAAAACCGGGTGATTTAAAAAAACGGGTTGCCACGTCGATAAAACCGGGTATAATATAAAAACAGGTAGCCACATCATTAAAAATTGTCCATGTAGGCATCGAAACCGAAAACAACCGGTTAACAGGTACGCCAACTACCAAATTGGAACAATTTTGAAACTTTGACTACTAAATGTGCACAAAAAAAAGTTCATTACATAAATGTTTACAAAGTCGAAAGTTCAGAGCTATTTGATGTCATTTTCCCTTTAGATAATGTCTTTCTATGTTATAAAATTTCCTTTTAAATTTTAATAAACGCTAATCATGTATTTTTAAAGATTTTGACATACTAAACATTTTCTTACATTTATTTATTAATTAACTAGTTATTTCCCCAATGTATTACATAGGATATATTTATAAAACAATATTTTTTTTAAAAATACATATAAAATTAAATTAGTATATTAAAATTATGAATTTTTAATAATTAAATGCTAATATTAAAACTCAATAAATAAATTATCTAAACGATATAAACTATAAAATTAAAATACATAATATACGAATAAATAAAAATTTTACTGACTGTAATAGAAGGTTAATTCATAGATTTTTAAAATATATATATATATATATATATATATATATATATATATATATATATATATATATATATATATATATATATATATATTTATTTATTTATTTATTTATTAAATGTTTTTAATTAATATGAAAATAAAATATCATTAATAGTTAATAAAAAATAATTACAGTTGTTAACTTTCCTTAACATTAAAATAGAAATTATGGTAATAAAATAGACGGGAAAACGAAATTGAAATGTCAAGAGAGAGCGACATGTGACAAAATTATATTGTTTTATTAATAGACTAGTTTATAAACCCATGTATAACATGGGTATACATTTAAAATTTTAATTTCATTAATCTTGTAGGATAATTTTTAAATATATTTTATCAAATTTATAATATCTATTTATATAATACAATAAATATAAATATATAAAAAGAAAAGTTGTCATTCAAATTCAAATTTGAGTTTTATATTAGATAAGATTTAGATTTAATTATATATTATTTAAATTAGTTATTATAGATAGATTGGAAAAAACAAATTTTAGAAGCAAATTAATAGGAAATTGTTAGGTACACGTGACAATCTCATTTTTAGCCAATTGGCGCTCTATCTAGATGTCATATGGCATCTAGTTACTCATATAATAGAATAGATAGATATATAGATTAATGAATCTATAATTAACCTCGTGTTTTTTTTTTAGTTTCGTTAATTTTTGTTTATCATTTACCATCAAGCAGAAGTTTTAACCCGTCTTTTTTAAATCCTCCTTTTTCGTTAAATCAGAAATCATTTATCTCACCAAAATCGATTACAATCATATAAAACGATTATATTTATTTGTGAATATGCACATAATTTTCATGTAATCATACATACATACCCAATCGACATCGTGATTGGTCATAACATCATAATACTTGCACATACGTTTCATTCTCAAATGTTTCTTTTCGATGATAATCATCGTGTAAAGTATGATGAAAAAAACTTTAACTTTTTTTTCCATATATGGATCATTTTGAAGATAAAAAGGGTCGATATTACTTTCGGGTTTAGTTCAAGGGATAAAATATATAAAACGTAATTTATAGAGTTAATTACAAAAATGGTCCCTGTGGTTTGTCCTAAAATTTGAATTTGGTCCCTGAACTTTTAATTTTGCAAAAACGGTCCTTATTTTCATAGTTTGTTTGCAATTTTGGTCCCTCAACCTATTAACTTTTCTAATATGACTAAATTACCCTTTATTATGATGCAAACTGTAGGGACCATTTCTATAATTAGTTTTTAACTCTTTTTAATCTTAATTAAATAAATTATTTTTTAGTGTTACTTAAATTTAATAAACTATAAAAAATAGAAAAAACTATTTAATTATTTATGTTGGTTCATAAATGATTTAGATATTTTTAGTCTTAATTAATTTTAATATACTATAATCAAAGTGTAAACCAATCAAAATTTATAATAAAAAATTTCATTTATGTTTAGAAATTATTGTTTAAAGGTTTCATAAATAAGAAGTTTTTTCTTTATAATTATTTATACTGGTTCATACATTTATAATAAAAAAATATTTATGTTGATCAAACCACAAAGATCATTTATGTAATTGACTCTACATTATTTTTAGTATTAATTAACTTTAATAAATTATTAAAAAAAATTAGTTATGAGCTAACAGTTTAATTAAAGTTAAAAATATTAAAGAACTTAAATAAATAAAAATTTAACGTTTAATTTGACTGAGTTAAAAAGACTTCTAAATGGTCTAAGACAATCAAATTTTTTTATTTAACGTATCAATTATTTTATCGTTTTAATTTTTAATTACACCAAAAACGATTAAAAATTTTAAGTCCATATAACATCTTTGAGATTCATGATTAACAACTTTTATCATCAAACTTTGGTTTGTCAGACCTTTACATAAAAATCGAGAAATATAAATAGGTTTTTAATTTTTTTTCGTCTTTTCATTTAATCCGATTAAATCGACACCTTAAAAATTTAAACCATTTAGATTTATCACATTACCATTATCACCTTGCTTTGATATAAATGTGAACATATTATAAAATAGAATCTTTGGCCGATTCTATTTAAGAAGAAAGTAAAATATTTGACCAACAAATATATTTTTATTATAAATTTATGAACCAACATAAATAATTATAGAGTCAAATATTTTTATAATATTTTATATACGAAACTTCTAGAAAATAGTTTCTAAACATAAATGATTTTTTCGATCATAAATTTTGATTGGTTTACACTTTAATTATAGTAAATTAAAATTAATTAAGACTAAAAATATCTAAATCATTTATGAACCAACATGAATAATTAAATAATTTTTTTCTATTTTTAATAGTTTATTAAATTTAAGTAACACTAAAAAATAATTTCTTTAATTAAGATTAAAATGAGTTAAAAACTAATTATAGAAATGGTCCCTATAGTTTGCATCAAAATAAGGGTAATTTGGTCATATTAGAAAAGTTAATTGGTTGAGGGACCAAAATTGCAAACAAACTATGAAAATAAGGACCGTTTCTGCAAAATTAAAAGTTCAGGGACCAAATCCAAATTCTAGGACAAACCACAGGGACCATTTTTGTAATTAACTCTAATTTATAATTGTTATTGCATGCTTGTTGTCTTGTTTGTGATTGTTTTAATTAGAGTTTATTCAAGAAAAAACCAACATGTTTTTATGTTGCGTTTTCGTCCCTCAACGTTATTTTATTTCAAAAAATCCTTAAGTTAATTTTTTTTTTCTAGTTTTGTGAAATTTGACTATTAGAACCTGGTTATAATTAGTAAACCGGGTTTTTAAAAACTGAAAACCGGGTTCTAGTATCCAAATTTCGCTAAACCAAAAAGAAAAAATTAACTTAAGATCTTTTATATTAAAAAATAACATGAAGGGACGACAACGCAAAAAAACGTAAAAACATGTTGGTTTTTTCATAATAAACCTTTTTAATTATTAAAACACTGCTTGATATGATTCAAATCTTTTTTTTTATATACTTTCCAAATTGTTTATGATCTGAAATAAGTCGATAGCAGATCGTATTCAACAAGTATTGTAACGTCTTTACGATGCAAAGATGTAATTTCATGTATTTTCTCATGAATACAATAAGTTAAAAATAATAATTTAAACGAAAAGTTAAAATATATTGACATAGACTAAAATAAATTAAAGTTTTATAACATATTTTGCATATTTTATATCCTTTAAAAAATATATAATGTTTTATTGTATATCCAGTATTTTGAAAATAAAGTAAAAGTAATAATAATGTACATTAACCACAATAAATTGAAAAGTGAAGATAAATCATTATAAAGTTATTACTACTCAAACATAAAATCTAATAAAATCAAAATGATTTTTATACCTTACAGATGCAAACACCAAAAGCAAAATAACAAGAAAATGTACTATATATAAAAGTTTAAAAAAACTTTATATTAATTAAAATTAAAAGAAAGTATGATGCGATATGATATGCTTTTTGTATAAAACCAAAACCAGCACTAAAAATATTTTGTTTTTAAATTATAAAATCGAAGTTTCTCGGTTTGAACTTCAAATATTCCATAAAATTAAGCCAAACCAAACTAAGATGTGAATTGTATATATAAATTCTCTATAAATTCTGAAGTTTTATAATGTATAGGTTAAAATTCAACTGTTTCAATTCTCTAGTAAGTAGTAATAATGAAGAATTACAACCATATGATTATTGTATTTTTAAATTTCATGATCTAAAAAACGATTGATTTTATCTTTATTTCTTTTCGGGTTTTTCTTACTACACCATATCTATTTTCTCACCACACCATATCTATTTTGACCTAGTAATGTTTTTTCATTTTCAATGTAAAATTCAGACTTTTTGAAGACAAAAACTGAATAAACAACACTCAAAATGTCATTCCCCATAAGAAATTTCAATGTACAAATCAGTCAAATATCATTCCCTAAAAACTGAAAAATTACATTCCCCATAAGAAATTATTACAACCCTTAACAAATTACATTCCAAACAGAAATACCCATGTATTAAAATCCAAACAGAAATACCCATATATTAAAATCCAAACAGAAATATTACAACCCATAAACAACACTCAAATATCAGAAATTTTACAACCCATAAATTACAATTTCATTAACTAAACAACAGTCAAATATTCTTAGAAAATTTACAGTAAATTTTCAACCACTCTCCGATTAAAATTCCGGCGACTCCGACAACAATTCTGGCGACGACGACAGACCATCCGGCAACAACCTAACAGTAAATTGGAGGTATCAAAATCAAACACCACTTTATAGAAATCAAATACAAAATTTTTTTATTTAAATTCAAATTTTTTTGGTATAAATAAATCTCCTCCCAAAAAATGATTCTCTCACCAAAGATTAAAGATATTACATGTATGTATGTATAATGAAAGAGATGAATTTTTGGCTTTGACCAAAGATTTTCGATTTTACACAGATCTAGTTAGGTTTCTTACGAAGAAGAAGAATAAAAAACAAAACAAAGAATGTTATTTGGTTTTTAGACTTACCAAGAAATATGAAGCGTCGCCGGTCGATGAGGCGGTGGCGGTGACGGTGGCGGAGGCGTGGTCTCCACCTCGAGAACTTCATAGAGAGAGAGAGGACGTGCGGTGGTGGCGGTCGTTGTGTGGCGGTGGCGATGGCGATGGCTTAGAGCGAGAGAGACAACGGCGGTGGCTGAGAGCGAGAGAGAGAGAGAGAGAGCGCGGCGGTGGCTGAGAGAGAGAGAGAGAGAGAGAGAGAAGGTGGCGGTGGCGGTGGCGATGGCGATGGCGGTGGCGGTGGCGGTGGCGGTGAGCGGTGAGCAAGAGACAGAGATGTGGTGCCGGCGCCGGATCTGAAGAGAGAGGTCAGATCTTAGAGAGAGGGAATGATAGAGGAGGGGGGAGCAAATGAAAAGAAACGAAACCCTAGGTTATTATTAGTTGGCAAAAAGTGGTTGGCAAATCAAAAGGCAAAGTTCTTTAAATCAGATTTTATTTTTATTTTTTATTTTTTTTATTTTAAATATATTTTTAAAATTTCAGAATTATAATTTAATTATATATTTTAAGAAAATAATATATACTAATGATATAACATTTTGAATTAATACATATATACTAACATTAATTAAATATTATAAAAAATAAAAGAAGAATGTAGTTATTTGTCCAAAATATTATGTATATATATATTTTTAAATATATATAATATGAACAATAACTATTTTTTTAACATTATAAAAAATATTTCTAAACTACATTAAAATAAAAATATGATTCATTCAAAAGACATGATAATTTTTATTCTACTTTTTTTTATATATGAAGGTTCATCTTATAATTTATATAATTATATAAACATCATTTATTAGATAATGTTAAATAGTAGGTAGAATTAATTATTTATTAATGGTTATACATATTAAATAATAATATATTGTATTTCTACAGATTATACATTTTTAAAATCATTTTATTATTATTTCTACTGATTATACCCTTTTTTTCATCCAGACGGTCAAGGAATAAAGATGGACAGTAATTCAAAATTCTATACAGAGCAAGTATATATCTCATCTTATTACTATTATTTATTTAATTGCTCGTTTTATCTTTTTTTTATATGCATTTTTTTATTTTTAAGGTTTTTAAAACTCGTGAAGAACTGATGGCATGGGTAGAAAATATAGCACGATCACAAGGTTTTGTTATTGTTACTAAAAGGTCAAGGGCAAGACCTCCAGGATACAGCTCTTCAGTCGTACTTGGTTGTGATCGTGGGGGAGTACCAAGAAGTAGTTATGCAGAAACAAAAAAAATTAATTGCCCGTTTGAATTGAAAGGAAAGTACGTAAAGCTACAAGATGTTTGGAGATTAAGGGTTGTTTGTGATGAGCACAACCATAAACCATCTGAATATTTAGAGGGTCATTCTCATGCAATGCGATTAAACCCTGATGAATCTCGTATGGTACAACAACTAACAAGTATGGATGTAAAACCGCGTGAGATTTTTTCCATGATAAAGGAACAAAATCCAAATAATGTGTCCTCGCTGAAAACTGTATACAATGCACGTCATCGATTACGGATGTCTAACCGAGAAGGTAGAACCCCAATCCAGAATCTTATGCATATCTTACAAACAAAAGGGTATGATTTTGATTATCGCTTGAACGATACTTCGGGTCAGTTAGAAGATTTATTTTTCATTCATCCGACGTCCTTGATGATGTGACAAGCATTTCCATATGTGGTGTTGATAGATGCTACATATAAAACGAATAAGTATAATTTGCCATTTCTTGAGATAGTTGGTGTCACACCAACAAACAAGACATTTTGTATAGCCTTTGTTTTCATGCATAATGAAAGGACAGTCAGTTATACGTGGGCACTGAAATGTCTTAAATTGACAATTAATGAATCGATTTGTACGCGTGCGATAGTTACCGATAGAGATCTGGCGTTAATGAATGCATGTGAAGAAGTTTTTCCACAAAGTAATCACTTACTTTGTAGATGGCATATATTCAATGATGTAACAAAGCATTGTCGGCCGCGCATCAGTTCACAGAAGACTTGGGGTTGCTTCCATGCAAAATGGACAGATCTAGTTCGGTCTCCAACACACACTGCATACATGCAAAATTATGCAGATCTACAGAAAATATTGTCCAAGCATCCAGGTATTATTCATAACATTGAAAAATATGCTAACAAATAATACTCTTTAATTATTACTAATGTGTTTGACTTTCATCTTTTTTGTGTTTTAGATGTTTTTGGTTATCTTCAAAGTGTTTGGCTGGAAAAGTATGCTGAAAGATTCGTGTCTTTGTGGACCGATAGACATACCACATTTGGAAATTCAACAACAAATAGAGTTGAAAGTCAGCACGCCAAACTAAAAAAATATCTAGAGTCGGGGAGATCTGATTTGGACAAGTTCATACTTGTTATTGAAAAAATTATAATATCACAAGAGTCTGCTATTAAAGAAAGTCTTCAAAGGTGCGAAATTATCCGCAAGCCAAAGTTTAACATACCGCTACTTCAACATCTGCAAGGGGTTGTTTCATTTGATGGTATGGAAAAAATTCTAGAAGAGCTTCATCGTTTAAAGGGACTAGCGCTAACTAAGGATAATTGTGGTTGCCAATTACGGACAGCATTTGGATTACCTTGTGCTCATGAACTAGTGACGTATATCAGTACGGGTATGTTTAATTTAATCCACAAAAGTAAAACTGATATATGTATAATTTCTGTAAATTGAATGGTATTTTGTCTCATTTTATTATAGGTTTACCTGTTCCACTAGAATCTATTGATACTTTTTGGAAGAAGCTTGATTTAACGCCTGCTATATCTGTGGAATACGGTGACCTCGGTTGTGATCACGAGATTCAAAGGTTCAAAGAAAAATATAACAGTCAACAGGATCATGGCAAATTTAGTCTTCTAAGGAAACTAAAGGGGATACTGGATCCATAAAAAATGTTGATTGGTGAACCTTTAGTGAAGAAGAGTACCCGTGGGCGCCCAAAGATTAAGCGTGCTAACATGCCAAATCATGTTCCTCACAGACATAGTTGTGCAAACGCATCAAATTTGTCGGACTTGAATGTGGAGCCAGCACGACATAGCTCATATGTGGTTGATCTAAATAGGGAACCACCGTTTGAGATAGACCTGAATGAAGAACCACCTTCTCAGGAACAAACACTAGAGGTACCATTTAATATTTTTACAATCTTTTTGACATTGGATTGAGATTAATTTACATGATAAATGTTAGGAATTGGGACCTTCAATGCCGTATGGATTTATTTATACTGATCCTCCAATACAAATGAATATTATTATCAGCATCCCACAATCCAGGTACAATGTTAAAACTTTATTATTATTTATTCTATTGATTTGGTGAATAACGAGACAAATAACTATCTTTTATTTTATATAGGTACCTATAGGCTATAAGCATCCATTGTTACGAGAAATTCCATCATTTTTTCAATCATACGTCATCGACATTGAAGACGTCACTGGAGACGGAAACTGTGGATTTCGATCAGTAACTGTTGCTATGGGTCGACATCAAAATGAATGGCCTACAATTCGTCATGAACTATTACAGGAGCTGCATGACAATAAAAAAAATATATAAGCATTTATGGTTGCGACTACAAACGTTTGAAAGACTCTTTAAATTTCTTCGGTTCAAGCTTTGCTCCAGCTAGGCATTGGATGCGGATGCCTGACACCGGTCTCTTGATATCAAATAAGTACAACTGCATTTTTTATTATTTAACAAAGAAACGTTGCTTGACTTATTTTCCATTGAGATCGAAACCAATGCATCCTGAACTAAATCAATCAATCGCAATCGCATTTGTATGTAACAACCATTTTGTGAAGGTTGATTTAGAAAAAGGACACCCAATGCCTGATGTTTCCGGGTATTCAAAAAGAAAAGGGAAAAAAGTAAGTGAATGAGAAGAAATGTATAGAGATAGATTATTTGCTTACGATGAAGTCCACAGAAATGTTGATCTTAATGTTATACCATTGGAATGAAAATATTTTTATTTTTTTATATTTTACGAATTTGATGTATTGAAACAATGTTTGTCGTTTATTAATTAAATTTGTCCTAAATTTGTTTAATGTATTTTTAAAATTAATTACTATGAAAAATGAAAAAACTAATTTAACTACTTCCTATGTAAAATTAAACAAGTTTTCACTTTTTTTTTTTAAATTTTTTTTTCTTAAACATGTCAAAGAAGTCGTCTTTGGTTTGTTTGTAATATGTTTTAAATGTTTTCAATTCACAAATATAGAAATAATCACTCTCAGTTTTAAGTCAACTCAATAAACTTTTTTTAATGATTAGTAAACATTTTAATTATAACACAAAAAATTTTACATAAAACAAATATATAATATTTCATATTTCTTTTTATACAATTTAAATTATTTATGTTATCAGAAACAATAAATTTTATTTAATTTTATGGTTTTAAATAGATTATTAAATATAAACAAATTATTAAATATCTTACTACTAAATAATAAGGTTAAGTACCATTTTGACCATTCAACTTTCAAATTTGTCTCATTTAGCCATTAAACTATTTTTTGTTCCGATTTAACCACTAAACTTTGTTTAATGTTCAATTTTGGGAAAAATAAATAAAACTAATGGCTAAATCGATAGAAAATATGATAGTTTAGTGGTCATATCGGAACAATTTTTAGTGGCTAAATCAGTAAAAAGAAAGTTTAGTGGCTAAATATGTATACAAAAAATAGTTTAGTGGCTAAATCAAGACAAAAAATAGTTTAATGGTTAAATCGAAAAATATCTAAAAGTTGGATGGTCAAAATAACACTTAACCCTAAATAATAATATTGAAATAAAAAAAACTATGAAAACTTAAAAAGACTAATAAAAAAATGTCACATCAATGTGAGTTGAGATGTGAAATTATCACATGTCTTGTCAACTATAATTGACCTACATATTTAGATGGGTTAGATGTGGTGTACCAAGTACAACCCTTTCTTTTCTATTTAATTCTTTAAATCAAACGCAACTTTAGGATCCATCATTTTTGTTTGTGAAAAAAATGTATAATACAAATAATAGAAACAAAATCAGTAAAATTGATTGAAAATTTATATAAAAATAATAATAAAATTTGGTTGCAACTTCAATGAAGCATTAACTCCTATTGGGTTGTCTCTTTCTCGAATGCATGAAAATCTTGCTTTTCAGTTTGTTACACTACAAGCAGTGTAAAAAGCAATTTTATAAAATAAAACCCATGTAAAAAGGGTGGAACTTTAATTACTATTTAATAAGATATTTAATGGAATTTATGTAAAAAAAAAGTTTTAACTTGGTTCAATTTTACGATTAAAACTTCTAATATTTTTTATTGTACAAAAAACCACTCAACTGACTATAATTATCAAAATAAGATTTAAAAAAAAAATGACTTGAACCTGATGAAGCTGTTGCAATCTACTGACCAATCTTTCGTCCTCAACGAACCTTTTCTCCAGTTTAGTCAGTTGTTTGTGTTTTATGATTAAAATTCAAATTCCTTGTTGATATCTTTGTTAAAATCTGTGTTTTTTTGTCAGAATTTTTGGCGAAATTCCGGTAGTTACTAGTAGGGACGAGCAAAATACTCGTTTTACCTGAACCGAAACTGACCGTTTCATTTTCCGTCCGGTTTTCGGCTTCTATAATTCTTAAAATTCGTTTTTCAGTTCCATCGTGTTCGGTACGGTACTGTTTTCTTTTTTTCCTCTGTAAAAGTCAGGAAATAATCAGAACCAGACTAGACCATTTCATATTCGGGCGGGTTCTCGATTCTTGATTTTGCACATTTTCGGTGTTCAGTTAATTCGGGTTTGGGCTGGTTCCGGAACCGAACTCATCCCTAGTCACTAGTGACTTGTCGACGGTGACATGTGACTTTCAACAGGTTACAACTGATGATATCTCATTTCATGAGATTTTAATGGTTAGGGATTTTTATGGAATAAAAAATTGTTGGAGTTTTTAATCGCCAAAATGATTCACTATGGTTTTTTTTTTTTTTTTTGCATAAACATCCCTTTATTTTATAATTTATTAAGTAAAAACTTAATTAGTGAACTTTGCATTCAAAACAATATCCCTACTCTCCATTCTCTATGTTAGAGGTATTTCTTTGGAGTATTCCCTCTGCCCTATCTGTTCATCAGAGCTCGAAGCTGTTCAGCATGTTCTTTTTTCACGCTCTAAAGTCGGTAGGGTTTGGAGTTGATGGGGCTTGAGTGTCCCTCCTTCGTTATCTTGGAAATGTTTCAACCTCTCATCAATTGGGTCTAAGTTGTCACATGTGGCGAGTAAAATGTTTCAAAGTGTTTGTCTTGTTTCAATTTGATCGATTTGGAAGTGGCGCAACTGTATTGTGTTATTGCATCATTCAGATCAAACTAACCATCGTAGATATTTTCACATCCATCCAAGCTCTTTCTCTCTTGTGGTTTGAAAATCGTAGCCGCAGAATTGGAGTTGGAAGTTGTGGGTTACAAGCCCTTGGCTTATTGATGCGGATTAAGTTTTCTTTTGCTTCAATTATTAGTTTTGCATCTTAGTTGCTTTTGGATTTTTATTGTTGGATGTTGGGTTCTCCATCTTTGAGTACCATTTTTATTTTTTGGCGTGATTAATAATAATATTCGGTCTTTTAAAAAAAAATATTGATACCATTTTATGTCATTTTTTGCAACAACTTTTATACATATTCACTGACATCATTAAATTTGAAAACTACATGCAACATGCAAACAAGTATAAAGTGATAGACTGATTTAGACAATAAAAAAAAAATTTATGATCTTGCATCATCGAGTTTGTTAAATATTAGGATTAACACTTGTAGTTAATGGAGTTTTATTTGAGAATTCACATAGTTTTATAAAGAGGCTTTCTATGAACAAAAATGTCACAAAATGGTATGTCGAAACAAAGTTAAAGAAATTTTTTTTTAATGGGTTTAGACGATACGTACAAGTGACAATCAATGAAATGAGGTAAATTCGTAAGAGGGTTTGAGAGAGTTCAAGATATGCAAAAGAGTTACGTGAATTCGATGTATAATTAGTTTTTTTAGAACATTCCTCCACTCTGCTACAAGAAAATGGTCGTAAATTTATTCGTAAAAATTAATCTATTATATTAATTAAAAAATATGTTTGACAAAAGTGGCATCGACACCGTGTAAACGACATTAAAATGACAAGGGATGACAAAGCTGAGTCGACGCAGGGCCGTCTTTAAGGGTCTGCGGGTGGCGCGACTGCACAAGGCCCCGATTTTGTAGGACCTCACAATTGCTAAAATGATCAAAGTTCAGGCCCATAATATTTCCTGCATCGACGCATATATGTCGTGAATGGATGACTTACAATGAAACTCAAGTCAAATTCTGTTTGTTTTTTATTATTTGTTTTAGTTTATCATTAATCATAAATATTGTTATTTACGACTTGACGTGGCGTCGACGTGACTACAATTTTGCTTGACATCCTTACCAACGATTCCCTTGGGCCACATCTAAAATATAGTTTATGTCAATTGATGCGGTACTATCAACTCTCATGTTAGCAACAATTTTTTGCAGCTAAGTACATCGTACTTACATGTCATATTAATTAATTATATATTTAATTTTTAACAAAACACACACACACACACATATATGTGTGTTCAAGTGAGTATCATTAGTTTTGCGGAGTACCGGAGGCACCTCGTTTAAAACCATTTTTTTTGAAATTTTTTTATAATCATTTTTAAATTAATAATACAAGACTACTTGTAAAAAATCACACATAAACACACACTAGAACTATGTGAAACGTGCATGTTCACATGACCTGCATTGTTGTGAACGTATGTTCACACAATTTTTTTCACGTTTACATGACTTTTAACATGCTAGAAAGTGTGAATGTATCTAATTTTTTTACAAATAAACTTATATTATTTGTATCCAAATGAATATAAAAAAACAAAAAAAAAACTTTTTTCGGATAATTTCACATCTGAAACCCGTATGTTCACATGTACTCACAATAGTCTTCATTTTTTAGGTACTCACATGAACCATATTTTATATAACAATAATAATAATAATAATAATAATAATAATAATAATAATAATAATAATAATAATAATAATCATCATCATCATCGTCGCATGATTGTACTAAACGAGTTATTTACACATGCGCGTTGCTGCAGGGTCTAAAATATTAATTACAAAAATAAATATAAAAACAAATGAAAAAAACTATTCAAATAACGAAACACAACTGAACCAATATCGAATAATGAAATTGGAAAGCTGATATATATTCAAGAAGCAAGACAAATGATAATATTAGTTGATTCTTATCATTGGTATTCAAGATTTTGCAATGCTAAAATTACAAATAATGTCTTATTAAATTGGACCGGAACCAGAATTAATTAATTAAGTATTCAAACCATATTTTGAAATTTTGACATTGATTAGGTTTAACCGTCAATTTAATTTGTTGGTTTTACGATCAAATCAAATAAATTTATAACGGTATCGTCTTTAATACATCGATTAAGGTTTGCCAATGTTATGATAGTAATGTTCAATATTATACATGATCATAATTAATAAAAAAATTAAATATTAAATAGTTACATTTTAATTATAAAACGATTTCATTAGATTTTTGTACTGTGCATTTGAATAATAAAGTTTTTTTTCATACAATTAAACATAACATAGTAGTTTCGAAAGACAACTCCAAACATAAGTATAATTAAAATCATAATTTTAAGTGTGTTAAAAAATATTGTAATAATAATGTTCAATGTTATAATGATCGTATTTAATATAAAAATCTAAATTTTACATAGTTACATTTTAATTATAAAACAATTCTATTAGAATTTTGTATTGTGCATTTGAATAATAAAGTCTTTTTCATACAATTAAACATAAAATAATAGTTTCAAAAGACGACTTCAAACATAAGTATAATTAAAATCTAAATATCAAATGGTTACATTTTAATTATAAAACAATTTCATTAGAATTTTGTATTGTGCAATTGAATAATAAAGTCTTTTTCATACAATTAAACATGACACAATAGTTTTAAAAAACAACTGCAAACATAAATATAATTTCAAAAATTTAAGTGAGTAAGAACATTGTAATAATAAATGTTAAAATATGACCAAACGAAAATTTATTAAAACAAGAGGACTAAATAAAAAATTACACTAAGATAATGGTGTGTTTTGAAAATTTTAAATTTTAAATTAAAAAAAAAAGAAAAAACCAACCGGAGAATCTCATTGGTTTATGGGATTTGATAAATGTATGTATGTATAAAAAAAATCTAAATATCAAATAGTTACATTTTATTGTAAAACAATTACATTAGAATTTGTATTGTGAATTTAAATAATAAAGTCTTTTTCATACAATGAAACGTAACATAATAATTTCAAAAGACAACTTCAAACATAAGTAGAATCAAAATCATAATTATAAGTGTGCAAAAAAAAATGTTGTAATAATAGTAATGTTCAATGTTATACATGATCATATTTCATAAAAACAATCTAAATATTAAATAGTTATATTTTAATTATAAAACAACTTCATTAGAATTTTGTATTGTACATTTGAATAATAAAGTCTTTTTCATACAATTAAACATAACATAATAGTTTTAAAAGATGACTTCAAACATAAGTATAATTAAAATCTAAATATCAAATAGTGCGTTTTAATCATAAAACAATTTTATTATAATTTTGTAGTGTGCATTTGAATAAAAAAGTCTTTTTCATACAATTAAACATAACATAATAGTTTCAAAAAACAACTCCAAACATAAGTATAATTTAAATCATAATTTTAAGTGTGTACGAAAATGTTGTAATAATAAATGTTAAAAGAGGACTAAACGAAAATTTAATAAAATAAAAGCATTATATAAAAGATAACGCTAAGATAAGGGTGTGTTTTGAAAAAATTAATCTATATATATTATAATAATAAAGAACATTTCTTGCCACGTGTCACCTTTCTAATACCCATTTTTTTCATTTTCCCGCTCTTTTTCCAAAAATAAAAATTAACATGAATTTAAGTAACATTTTTATCATTTAATTGAGTTAATTTAAACTTTATTGTTGTAACTTATTATTTTGTTACCTAAAATAATTCAAACTACAATTAACATTAAAAGTTTTCAAGATTAACAAGCTAAAATAATTTTTTTTAAAATCAATAAAATAATAAACTATATATTTAAATGTCCCAAAGAGTAAATAATTAAAAAAAACGGTAAAATAAAAAATTTAGTTTTATAATAAAAATTTTTAAAAGATCAATATTTTAAATGTCCGAATGATTTTATGAAATTATAATTAAATACGTTAGTTTAAAATAAATTTAAAATACTTTTTGTTATCAGATCTTTATATGTTAAATATTAAATTTTGACACATTAAAAAAATAACCAATCAAATTTCAAATGTATTTTCTTAAATAAAATTTTGTATTAATATTTTCTAAAGCTTTAAAAAATAAATGTTGCAAAATTTATATTTTAAAATAAGTTAATTTCGACTAATCTTACTTAATTAATTATTAATTAAGTTGACGTTGGAAATGTTATATCAAGTTTTAATCACTAAGACAATAAATATTTATTATTAATTAAAACATCTCCAATAAGAAAACTTATGTATGATTTATTTTAAGGTCTCTAACAAATTTATACAATTTAAATTAATATGCTTCATAAAAATTAATAATATAAAATAATTACCATTTTAAAAATTATTTTGTTAATTTCAATGGGATTATTGATGATAACACAACAACAAATAAAACAGAATGAAGGTTTAGCATTTTTTTAATCAATAATAGTAAGATAATAATTGAATTGAATTGTATATATATAAGAGCCATAAAAACCTATATTTAAATCAATAATTCAAATATTTTGAATCACATTTTAGTCGTCTTCTTTGACTTAAACATTGACTTAGAGTCATCATTTTTTACCATTGACTCAATGATTTTGCATGTATGCCATCTTTTTATTGTTTTTTATTGTATCTTAATTTTAAATTTATTTTTGAAGGTTCTTAAGGGATCAGACCTCTTTATTAATATTTAATTTATAACAAATCTTTTATATCAATTCATGTAATACATGAGTATTAATCTAGTTAAAAATAAAAGAAAAAAAACAAAGGGAGGATCTCATTGGTTTGTAACTTTGTGTATAGAATGATTTCTATTTGAAGTTAAATTATGACGACTTTGTGTCTGTAAATTATGTCATTCGGTTAAAATTATTTAATTGCATATTATACTGTATAAGTGTATATAACTATATACTGTATGTTTTTATTTTTATATACAAACTTATATATAATATTTTTTGTTTATGGATTTAAATATAAGTTTGTTTATTGGTTTTGATGGTAACATTTATCGTATTTCTTTTTTATATTGATTTTTACTTCATTTATTTGTTTTGATATAAAAATTTTTTATCAGTTTTGATATTATTTATTAAATTAATTTTGTGTGATAAATTCTAAAATCGTTCTAACCGGTACGATACGAAAATATCGGTACCAAAATTCTATAGTCGGTTCGGTATTCGGTACTGAAATTATGTCTCAAAAATACGGTACCGGTTCAGGACCGATCCCATCCCTACATGAATGGCCGAATGGGGAACTATTTCTAAATATTTCATTGTAAAAAAAGGTAATAATTAACAAAATGCGATTTTTATATATAAATCTTCGGTAGTGTGTCGAGTCAAGTTTTATCCTTATCGAGTTAAGTCGTTAAGCCATTTGTTTATATATTTTATGTATTTTTTAAAACAATTTATTCAATTGAGTCAAATCAGTCAAGCTTAAGAGTATTAATACCTTATATATAATGTTCTAAGATTTATAATCCTTTATAAATACTATTAAGAATTAAGTTGATTATTAAATATAAGCAGTTGTCTTATCAATTAAGGACGAACTATATATATAACTAGTGTTGTATTTGCCCGCGCATTGCTGCGGGGTATCCGTAAAAATATGTAGTTTTTATCGCTTAAGATAAAATATGATGTTAAGAAATAGAAAATAATTCAATGATGACGACAACGTAACTGCAATTGTGTATTTAAGCATTAGTGAGTTACATGTTATTTTTTTACAATTTTGGTATGATTCAATTGATAATGTTTAAAATATATTGTTTTTTAGGGTTTTATATGCAAATGGTTTCGTCCCTCAATGTTATTTTTTACTAATAAAGTCCTTAGGTTATTGTTTTTTACTGGGTTTCGGAAAAAAAAATTGTTTTTTTTTTCATAACCAGTCCCGTATTTTATACAAAAATACCAACATGCCACGAAAAGCCCTCAAAATTTAATGATTTTTTTGTCAAAAATGAATCATTCCAAAAATCACAAACCAATAAATAATTTACGGATTTTATTGGCAAAAAGTAAAACGAAGAGGCTATACCGCAAAAATATGAAAAACATGTTGGTTTTTTTTCATATTAAACCATTCTTTCTCAAAAATTATGAATAACAAAAGTTGATGTTTTATATACATCTTGTGAGACAAAAGACAAAAACCAAACAACAAAACAAAATGAATCACTGTTATTTAATTTTCAAGTTGAGGTGGAAGCATCAATTTTCATTATTTAAATATTTAATCAAATATTGAGGAAGTTGATGTACAAACTGAATACTTTTATTTACAAATATAAATATATAAAAAATGTTGAATTCAATATTTATTAAACTTTAAAAAGGTTCATTGTTTCACCCGTTAAAAAGATTAAAAAGTGTAATAATTCGTCCCTTTTTCTTAGCGGAAAAATTTATAGATGACTTAATTGATTTCCTGTTCGGTTAAATTAAAAATCAGAGTTCTTCATTTTTTCCAAGCGAAAACATTTAAAATTAAATCAGTTGACGTTAGTTTCAATCATTTAAGTTTAACATATGGTTTATCATTTTTTCTGAGCAAAAATATTTAAAACTAACATGTTTAGTCATTTTTTCGTTTGGTTAAATTGCAAATCAAAGTTATTAACTGTTTTTTCCGGTCAAAAACATTAATAATTAGATTAAGCGGTTGTTTCTTTAGTTTGATTAAATTGAAAACCGAAATGGTTCGTTGTTTTTTTTGAGCAAAAACATTTAAAATTAAAACAACAAATTCAATTTTTCCCGCGAAATAGTTAACCAAATAGAAAAAAAAACAATCAAATTTAAGTATTTCGGACGTATAAAACGAATAACCATTTTGATTTTCGATTTAACCAAACGTAAAAAACAACCAAACAATCTTTTTTTATAATGTTTTAGTAGAAAAACGATGTACCATTTCGATTTCTAATTTAACGAAATAGAAAAACGACGAACCAATTTAATTCGAAATGTTTTCATTCAAAAAAACGGTATACGTATATGTATATATATATGTGTGTGCGTATATATATATAAGTGTAGATGGTTTTTAATTTTTTATTATATTTATTTTTTGTTTCTGATTGATTAAAAACATTAATATTTTATTATATTTTTTATACCTATATGTTTTATTAAAATAAGGAGTTGTTAATAATTTTTAATTAGAATGGTAAAAAATATAGATACTTTTTAATTAAAGTTAATAAATAAGAAACAAAGTTGAATGTAAAGTTGTAAACCTTGATAATAATAACTAATTTTGAAAAATTAAATATCTAGGAACCACATTCAAAATTTAATACAAACGGCAGTGGCTGTTTCTGGAAATTTTGAAAATGGGCAAAACGGCATCGTTTGGCATCAAAACGGTGCGTTTAACGATGCCTAATGTTAGATAGAGTAATATATCTTTAGGCTCCCATTCTTTAATTGGTCCTAGAAGTATCGTATGTTGAATCTTTATCTTTTTTTTATCTCAAACTAGTTAACCCACTTATTATCATGTGAATAATTTTAATAAATCATCGGTTACCTATAATACATAAGACTTAAAATTATAAAATATAAATATTAATTATCATAAAAAAATTCAAGTATAAATTATTTTTTGTCATAACTATTATTTATCCATCTTTTTAAACATGGGTTAATGACAAAAAATAGTAACAACTTTTGACATTTTTATCATTTATAGTAACATTATTTATTTTTTTATCATTAATAGTAACAACTTTTTATTTTTCTATCAATAATAGTAATGGGTGACCTGCAAACTTGTTTAGCAGGTCACCGACTTTTCAGTTATTAAAAATAGTAATATCTTTTTAGATTTTTATCAATAATAGTAACATATCAAATTAAAAACATGATTTTTTATTTTATTAAGTTTTCTAATATTTCATAAACACCAAAATAAACCAAATTTTTATTCAGAATATTTATTCTGAATATTTATTCACCATTAGATAATGTTTGATTATTTATTCACAATTATATATAATATGAACATAAAAAAAAAATTACGAATCATTTCAATTTAAATTTTTCCAAACGAAAAAACTATAAAGCATTCTATTTTTAGTTTTTTCCAACAAAATAATATGAACTATTTTGGTTTTTTAGTTTTTTCGATCTAAATGGGCTGTAGGTTTTTTATATAAAAAACTAAAAATAAAAATTGGTTGCAATATTTTTCAAGCAGAAAAACTATAAACCACAATTATTCATAATTTTTTGTGTAGTTAAAAATTGTAACACACCGTCTTTGAGAAATATATTTCGTGGATTTAATTTATTGGTTGACTAAATTATTAATATTGCTTGGGGCAATGGTATGGCGATTAGTGAAATGAACATGTGTCGGGGTCGAGTATACATGTCACCGGGTTATAATTCTAGCGGATTATTAATAATTATGCGACCACATAATTAAATGGGAATATTGAAATTAATTATGAAATATTGATAACAGGTCGGGTATCGGTGTCGAACCCGCATTATAAACGATATGTTTATATGTATAACACGTTTAACTCTTTGCTTCATTTTCATTCATTCCAAAAACAATTGAGAAGTGTTGTGTGTGTTTGTAAGAGCAAACAGAAGGAAAAAAAGTCGTAACGGATCGAATTGAGTTCTGGAATTCATCTTTATCTTGGCTTGTGGAGTTCTTTAACTTGGGAAGTTAAGAAACCTCTAATATAAATGAGTTGATTGTGTTATAAGGTGCTAAATTATAGAAATTGGTTTAGCAAGTGTTTTTTTCATTGTTAAAAACACAAAAATAAATGAGTTGCAATTATTTTGTACGAAAACTCAAAATGATTTATAGTTTTTTGTAAAAAAAACATAAAAACATGATTGGGTCGTAGCTTTTCATTCGGGAAAACTAAAAGTTGAATGATTTGTAATCAATTTCGTTCGGAATTTACTAAAAACCGTTCAATTTATAATTTTTTTATTCCTGTTAGTATATTGTGTGTAAAGATGACATTACTACTGCATCATGGCTGATTTCATAAAACACTTGAGGGTCACACCGATGAGCACAACTGAGCAGATGCAATTAAACTATTAAATAAATGATATTGGATATTGTTTATGACACGAAATGATCATTTAGATTAAATTAATTTGTGATTAATTATATCTCAAAATACGGGGACTAAAAGTACAATATAAGATATTGTAAGTGATTTAATTGTCATTGGATGATAATTAAGTAAATAGTTATCTAGTCTTTTATTTATTATTGGATATTAAATAAAAGATGTATTTATTTGAATTGATATTATCATCTAATTATTGGATAACTAGATGGATAACTTAAACAAATAAATAAGAGATAATTATAAATAATTATCTAGTCATTTATATATTATTAGATAATGTATAAAAGATTAATATTATTTAAAGGGTATATAATTATAGAGATAATTATATAAGGTTTAAATAATAAAGATAATTATTGAGATATATATTATATTATTATATTAGAGTTTGATTAAAACTAAAACTCTTAATAATATATATATATATATATATATATATATATATATATATATATATATATATATATATATATATATATATATATATATATAACTTACGGCCGTAGAGGAGATATACAAGGTGTATATATACACACATAAAACCCCACATATTGTGTAAAGAAAAACGATTGTGTGTAGGGTTTCTCCAAACCAAAAACAACACACAATTGTGTGTGTTTGTGTGTGGCGGCCGTACCAAACAATCGTGTTTGGTTTTCCCGTTCTTCGTGTGTTATGATTGCATATCTGGCGCCGCTCGATCGTGTCATCACCGGTGGATACCGAGAGCATCTCATTCGTGTGTTCTTGTCAACGAATACAAGGTACGGATTTTATTGTTTTCATATTTACTTATCTTATGTTTTACTTGATGATCCGTGTACGGAATTCGTTATTTTTAAAAAGCTTCCGCTGTGCGTTAATATGATTAATGTTTTTTTTTTTTTTGTTTTTACCAAATACTATACGAATTCCCAACAGTGGTATCAGAGCCATCTCAAGTAACATAATGATAGTATTATTCGAGTATTTATGTCCAACGATCTTAAAAGTTTCGATTTTTAATAATTAAAATTGTTTAAACGGTCGAAATCAATAATTAAAATGTTTAAGGTTTTGATTTGGCTTGGAGAAAATCGACCAAAGGTTTTGGAAACCTTATGGTGATTCTCGGCCAACCTTGGAGTTCCTCGGAGCTCGGGATCTTGAAACCTTAGTTCGTTTTATTTAGTTGATGTTTGATTGTTTAAAAGTGTTTAATTGATTGAAGTCGAAAATTAAACGTTTCGGTTCACGAAATCAAACCTAGAGTTTTTCGGCCATGGGTTGAGACCCATGACCTCTCGGTTGTGATGTGGTAACCGAGGTGATGGATTATTTGTTTCCGTCATGTAGTTTAATTCACGGTTAAACTCGAACGATTAAATTAAATGCGTTAAAATCGAATTAATAAATCAAAATTGTTTGGTTATTAATATTTAAAATTTGTGACAAAATATATGTTTTGGTTTTATAAAATTAAAGTGGGAGACTTTATTAGTTTTATAAAATTCACAAATCGGTTTAAATATTATTTGATTCGATAGTCAAACGATTAATTGGAATATGGAAATCGAAATAATCAAGGTGAGTTGATTAATGGCTTCGATTAATTTCAGCCGTCAAATGGTTTGATACCCTACTTATTTTCGGTTCATATGGGTTATTGAACCCGAGTATGAGTCGGTTAACTAAGTTGGTTCGTTTCCGTTTTCCGGTGATTCAATCGTTTAAATTAAATCGTTTTTAATAAAAATTAAGTTTTAATGTTGAAATTAAAATTAATGGTAATTTTAATTTATAAACTAGATTTAATTTATGCATTTAATATTTAGTTCCATAAAATGCATTATTAAATTAAAGAGAGTTTAATTTAAGTATTTATTTTCAAATTGATGAAATCGTGACTTTGAGTTTCATGCTCGGTCATGGTTTAATGTTTTGAGATTTGATCTCGACATTACCGTTTTTGGTAGAAATCGTTTAAAACCATAAAGAAAAGTTTTTGGTATTATTTAAAGATGGTCAATTTTCTTTAAATATTTTAAAATAAATATTTTATTGGTAAAATTGTTTATCTAGAAAATTGACGTTTTAAATAAAGTTTAGTTATTTATTTTGAAAAGTGTTCCAATTAAATAATAGTTAATTGATAATTATTTAAAGGAAGTTTAAATTATTTATCAATATTATTTGAAAATAAAACTATATTTATTAAAGGTTGTTTAATAAAAAGTTTCTTAAAATAGTAAGTTTAAGTTTCAAAGGTGTTTGAATTGTTAATTGAATATTTTAAGAAAAGTATAGTTATGAATCCAAAGATAATGCAAAGATGGAATTAATTTTGAAATTTTCTCGGGAAAAAGTTTCTAATTATGAAAAGTGTTCCTAAATTTCGAGTTTACGAACCGTGATTAATTTAAGAACGGTATTGGACATATTTACTTCAATTAATGGTGTATTAATTGGTTTTGGAATTATTTTCATGTCAAGATGAAAATGAATTCTGGATTATTTACAAGCTTTTCTGCTTTATTTATGTTTGTGACATAGCCGAGCCTTGAGACCCATTGTTTGTGATGGTTGTTTGTTTAATCTCAATATTTGCTATTTTATTATTGGTTATATTTTTGGGAAGGCCTGCGTGCCATTGGAATCCCGGGTTTTATGATGTAATCTGTAATAGGTTAGAAAATAGGCAAATGTATTTAGATTAAAATTATGTAAAATAAATCTTGGCGAAGATGTCCATCAAGAAGGAGGTCATCCATCAAGGACGCTCGGAAACATCATCGAATGCTGAGGCTAGTGGGAGCTGAAAGAGTTCATCCTTCTTGCCTTGTGTGTTGATTTTGTCCCTTAGGTTTTGACCTAATTGGTTTGTCCGTGTGGCTCTCGAAAACCAATTTAGTTTCGGCAAGGCTATGTCACCATGTGATTGTTTGTTTTATTTCTTGATGTTTTATTTATATCTGCGTGGTTGTGGTGACAAAGTAGATAAATAAAAGAAATTAAAACTACAATCATTTTTGATGAAAAATTAAAGTATTTAAAAGGAATTTTAAATTGGAAACTTTAATTATTTTGTCAGGTGTTAGATATGACATTTTTATGAAATTAGTTTTTCAAATAAAGGAGATTTATTTTAAAATGTCATATGATCAAAGAGTTGAAATTCTTAAAACTGGTACATTAACTGGATTGTTTACCAGAATAGGTGGTGTCTAGGACAGTCTTGCTCGGGCTGTGGAATTTCCGAAAGGTTTAGAACCGAAAGGATCCTGCCCGCGGACTAACCTGACTGGCCACTAGTTCTTGGTAAGAGACTGGTTATAAACCCAAATTAAAAATCTGACACAGCACACCGTCCATATAGTGGCACTCACGGTGACCGGTCGTCGTAAGTAGGTTCAGCCTTCGTTGGGTGCTTACGCCGCAAACTCGGAGAGCTGTGAGGTAAGCACTGCGGATCCTAAGTGAGACTTGGGCCAGTGACTTGCAGTTGTTATATGGTGTGTGTCAGTGGTGGTTCCTCAGTAAGACTGTTGCCCAAGGTGTGGATGAGATTAAACATGATCAATTTAAGAAATTGAAAATCTCATAAGATCTAAGAGTTGCAAAGGGGTTGTAATTGGTAATAAGTTGCCTGCCTGAGTAGCTTATTCATGTAGGTTCAGCCTCCGTTGGGTGCATGAATAAGTAAAATAGTTCTTAGGATTAATAAATCATTTTCTAAATTGTGGGTTATTGATTTATTAATGGTTAATCAAATACTGATTTTTGAAAAATTGTTTAAGATGGTTGAAAAAGACAGAGGTAGAAGCGGTTTAATAATAACAATGACAATAACAGTAATAACAACAATGATAACGTCAATATCCTTTTCCCACTTGAAAAACCTCCCCAAAAGCGCATGTTGCTACTTTGAGGTCCATTCGGGATATGGAGAACTCAAAAGTGGCAACTTCCTGAACTGGGTGTAAAATCTAACAAATGTTCTGAGTACAAGGTGAAAGTCGTATATTCTGGAAAGGGCACCAGAACCTGCTCCTGCAGAGACTGCTATAGTTGAGGAGAGAAATCTCCACAATAAGAACTCTGAGGATTCGGTCAATGTTGTCTGTCTAATGCTAGCGACCATGACATCTGAGCTGCGGACTAGCCTTATGGACGTCTCAGCTTGACAGATGTATCGCCAGCTAACGGATATGTTCCAGACTCAGGCTCGGACTGAGAAAGATATACAACAAGGGCTCTGAGCTCCTGCAGAATGACAGAAGGAACAACTGTTAGATCCCATGCGCTGAAGATGAAAGGTTATCTGGATCATCTTAGCAGACTTGGGTTACCCGTGACACAGGAAATGACCACGAATCTAATTCTCAATTCCTTATTGAAGGAATTTTAGCAATTTGTAATTTGTTACAATATGCACGGAGAAGATGATCAGTGGGCTGCATCGGATGCTATAGACTGCTGAGGGAGTGATTGAGGAGAGAATATAGGGAAAGAGACGGAAAGGAAAGTAAGTTTCCAAGCCGGAGGTTAAAGCTAACAAGTAGCTAAAACCTAGAACCAGAGAAGTCAAATCCAAGGATGACAAATTCTTTGAGTGCTAGGAAACTGGGCACTGGGAAAGGAATTGTCCCAAGTACTTGGAAACGGTCAAGGTTGACCGCATTGAGACTTCGTGTATCTGAATCAGTCACTTCTATTGTTCTTGGATATGTGATACCCAATTGAACAAAGTTTCATGCATAATGTCTGCAATGACTAAAATGAAGTGAAAAGAGATGACAGATTCAGTGGGAGCATAGAGACATCTTAGAGAATACTCTGCTGGACACTGTTTTCATGTCATCAATAGTTTATCATGGTGTAGTATACAATTGATTGAATTTCTTGCAAGTATTTTTGGGATAAATAAAGAATTTTTGGAGTTAAAAATTTGTTGCTTGAAATTTCTATTGTTTAAGATTACTAAACCGTGATTATAGACTATTGATTCAAGCTAGTAGTCATATTCAGATAAAAAAAAGGGTTACCATGTTGTTGTGTAAATTGTTCAAGTGTTCAAATGCAGTTTCATTGAACTTGTTAATTCTTGAAAGTTAGTTCAAGAGATTATATGAGTTGGATAGTCATCTGTGGTTATATAGAAACTAATAAAATGCAGAATTAAATGTAAAGGAGTTACATGGAGGTTAATTCACTTCACTTGTCAGAAAGAATTAGACTTGAGAAGTCAGAATTGTTTAGACAAGAAGTAATCGCATTTTATAAAATTTACATGTGAAATGTATACAACTTGTGTGATGGTTAGTCAAGTAGTAGCCTTTGACTTGTTTAAACACTCGTCGGCAAGCTTGAGGGAATACCACAACGAAATGTTGTAGATAACCAGGTTCTAGTGGTTATGGATACATATCACAAATTTTGAACACAATGTTATTAAAGATATCTTGTTAAGATATAGATAAACCGCATACTGTCATATTCAAGACTAAACATCTAAACGTATCACTAGTAGCAATTAATCTGAATTGCTAGAGCTCCTAAATTTTAATCCTGGTGTCTTTATGAGTGATTTACCAGTTCCTCTAAAGATAATGGATATAAATTTGTATGGAGATTCAGATTGGATCTGAATAATATTACAAGAAGTTGTAATAAAGAACTAGTGTAATTTTTCAAAGATAAACGGTAACGGAAGTTAAGTCTGTTAACTAGAGAACACTCCCACTAAGATCATGTCTGAAATTAATTTTTCGATAGATCGTGTTACCGTTACATTTGATAAAGGAACAGTAGCATTAAATTGATGGAAGTCATGTTGTGTTTATTGAGATAAAGGAGATCAACATGATATCTTTAATGTCGTTCAATTTTGCATGTTTTAGAAATCCAAGAATAAAATTGAAGTTATTCTAAAATTATTCCATAGCTGCTTGTTGTCGTGGGAACCACAACGAGAATAAAAAGGCTACTGTGGTTTTTGGTTGATATTCATGGGTGATGAATATAGCAAAGGTTGGACCAAATTCACAGGTATTTGTTGCGAACAAATATTGGATTGACCCACCGATTGAGACCACTTTGTGGATCATAGTCATGAGTAGTCTCAAAAAGGTAATCCTTAGTACCTGAGATGTCTACGTACTTTAGTGCGGGTGCTGCTGTACATTTGGCCTAACCTAACGTCATCCGTAACTGGGTGATCATAACGGTTCGAGGCTGGTTGCAGTGGAAGTCGTGCTGGAGGCCTAGATAGTCAATATGGGATTTGCACCTTCTTTTAACTAAGAAGAGATATTTCTGGGCCCCTCGGCGATCGATATCGACAGAAATGCATGGCCATGCTCGGACAGAACTGATGTGTTCAAATCTATCTGTTTCAGTTTAGTATGAGATCAGGGAGTCGAGAAACATAATCGTGTTTGCTACGGTTGATCTAATCCATGCCTAGCTTTCACATTGAAATATCGCGATGCATGGGATATAACCTAAGTTTCTTTTTGGAAGGCTGTTTCAACAAGAATGCCCGAATGGGAGTCAGAGTTTTTATGACATTGGTTGCCTAAAGTGTCTAGCCATGACCTCCTTTAGGCGCATGCTGCAGGACAGTGTGTCGTCTTACACAAGTGGGAGTATGTTAGTATATTGTGTGTAAAGATGACATTACTACTGCATCATGACTGATTTCATAAAACACTTGAGGGTCACACCGATGAGCACAACTGAGCAGATGCAATTAAACTATTAAATAAATGATATTGGATATTGTTTATGATACGAAATGATCATTGAGATTAAATTAATGTGTGATTAATTATATCTCAAAATACGGGGACTAAAAGTACAATATAAGATATTGTAAGTGATAAAATTGTCATTGGATGATAATTAAGTAAATAGTTATCTAGTCTTTTATTTATTATTGGATATTAAATAAAAGATGTATTTATTTGAATTGGTATTATCATCTAATTATTGGATAACTAGATGGATAACTTAAACAAATAAATAAGAGATAATTATAAATAATTATCTAGTCATTTATATATTATTAGATAATGTATAAAAGATTAACATTATTTAAAGGGTATATAATTATAGAGATAATTATATAAGGTTTAAATAATAAAGATAATTATTGAGATATATATTATATTATTATATTAGAGTTTGATTAAAACTAAAACTCTTAATAATATATATATATATATATATATATATATATATATATATATATATATATATATATATATATATATAACTTACGGCCGTAGAGGAGATATACAAGGTGTATATATACACACATAAAACCCCACATATTGTGTAAAGAAAAACGATTGTGTGTAGGGTTTCTCCAAACCAAAAACAACACACAATTGTGTGTGTTTGTGTGTGGCGGCCGTACCAAACAATCGTGTTTGGTTTTCCCGTTCTTCGTGTGTTATGATTGCATATCTGGCGCCGCTCGATCGTGTCATCACCGGTGGATACCGAGAGCATCTCATTCGTGTGTTCTTGTCAACGAATACAAGGTACGGATTTTATTGTTTTCATATTTACTTATCTTATGTTTTACTTGATGATCCGTGTACGGAATTCGTTATTTTTAAAAAGCTTCCGCTGTGCGTTAATATGATTAATGTTTTTTTTTGTTTTTACGAAATATTATACGAATTCCCAACAATTCCAAATGAAAAAGTACTACGAATGAAAAAGTATTGCGACCCATTCATTTTTTAGTTTTTCTATGAATGGAAAAACCATGCCTCATTATGGTTTATAGTTTTATGAATGAAAAATATTGAGACCCATTTTGATTTTTGTTTTTTAAATAAAAAAACTATGATCCATTTATATTGGAAAAAACTAAAAAATGGAACGATTTGTATTATTTTATTTGCAAAAACTAAGAAAATGATGGTTCGTAGTGTTTTTGTTGGAATAAGTGAAAATTGAAATGATTCATAGTGTTTTTTTCATTAATATTATATATAGTTGTGAATAAATAATCGAATATTATCTATCCGTAAATACTCAGAATAAAAATTTGGTTTATTTTGGTGTTTATGAAATATTAGAAAACTTAATAAAATAAAAAAATTATGTTTTTAATTTGATATATTACTATTATTGATAAAAATCTGAAAAGATGTTACTATTATTGATAAATGAAAAGTTGGTGACCTGCTAAACAGGTTTGCAGGTCACCCATTACTATTATTGATAGAAAAATAAAAAGTTGTTACTATTAATGATAAAAAATAAATAACATTTTTTAAATTATTTTTATATTTTAAATTTATATATATTTAATCGATTTAATTTGAAATTTAAACTAGATTATGACCCACGGACACGTGGGTAAATTAAATTAAGTTACTTAATTAATATTACAATAATTTTTTTCGGATAGATACTACTTGTAAAATTATATTTTACGATGTTTGTTTTTATCATTTTGATATTTTTGTAGCACTAATTGTCACTAATTTTACGTCATGTGTCAATTTGATATTTTTGTGGCACTAATTGTCACTAATACAGATAGAACTTGAAAATAATAGAATATCCATGCCTATTATTGGCAAATTATATTATATGCACTTGAACACACTTTATGTAAGAACCATTGATGAAAAGATGTTACTATTATTGATAAATGAAAAGTTGGTGACCTGCTAAACAGGTTTGCAGGTCACCCATTACTATTATTGATAGAAAAATAAAAAGTTGTTACTATTAATGATAAAAAATAAATAACATTTTTTAAATTATTTTTATATTTTAAATTTATATATATTTAATCGATTTAATTTGAAATTTAAATTTACATAAGATATAATGTTTATATTTTATATATATATATATATATATATATATATATATATATATATATATATATATATATGTATGTATGTATGTATATATATATGTATGTATGTATGTATGTAAAGTAAAATGTGATACAAAATGTTATTAGATATGATTTTATTAATTTTTTTATTATGTTTGCTTTTTTTATATATTTAATAATTATAATATTGTATTTCTTTTACATATATTTTAATAAATCAATATAATTTTAATATGTATAAGATTATAAGCTGAATGTATATTTAAGTTTATCAATATAATTTTAATATGTATAAGATTATAAGTTGGATGTATATTTAAGTTTATCTAAATCGGATTTATAATATTTTAAGTTTTTATTATATATTTTTAATTGATATAATTATAGACATCTTATTTTATAAAATTATTTAAAGTTTGCAGATAAATTAAAAAAATAATGATGACAAATTATTAAATGATGAAAAATGATAGATACAGTTAATTTCAATGGTCTTATTGAAAACTTTTGCTAACAGCATAAATGGACATTAAAGTACATTGTTTTGAACCTTAGATTCGACATTGAAATGACATCTAATATTTGTTTATCGATTCGATATATGATAGTAACAATTGAGATCTTTTTTGATTTTTTTTCAAATATTAGAATTTAAGAAAATATCAAAAATAACAAACTATTTTTTAATATTTCTTCAAATTATAAATTGGTCTTTAAATTTTAAAATCCATACTCTGATTTCACTATACTTTCACTCTTTTAATCTTTCTTGTATTAGTCAACCGTTAAAAATTTTAAAATGATGTTTTTATTCATTTAGTCCTATTAGTTACATATAACCATCAATATTAAATATATTTCGATAAAAATTACCCATTCATCGACATTTATTTTTGTTTCTATAATAACCTGTAACCTATCAAAGGGTGTTCCTACAATGGTAATATGGTATCATAGTGATTGAGAACATAAAATTCATAGTAGAGGTTTATGATTCAAACACTACACATGTCCTTTAACCATGAGTTACGCGATTTACCTCGTTAACCTTGGCCGTGGGATTGGTCGGTGAGAACCCCCAAAAGACGGACTACATATTAAAGGGTAATTATTATAAAAATCATACTTTCATATAAATCTTTACCGATACAACTACCTGCTAAAGCTATCGATAATAATACTCTACTTTCATTTTGTTACGAATATAAACGATATTTCCATTACCTTTGCTGGTAAAAACTAAAATATTTTGCTGTTGTTATTATTATTATTATTAATCATTGTTATTATTAATAAAAATATGTTGCTAATATTGCTAACAAAATAAAATTACATTGCTGTTATTATTATAACATCTTTTAGTCCATACAAAATTACAAATATAAAATGCTTTGTGGGCTTATAACATCTTATAGTCCATCAAAGCCCATGTTATGAAGGACGAGTGTTAATGGCAACAAAGACCAAAATATATGGTCAAATTTTAACCCAAAAAATCCATTTCAATAGCGGGTCGGGTTTTATTCGGAATAGTTTTATTAAAATATTTAAATTAATAGTTATGGTTTATTTTATATGTAGTTATATATGTTATAATGAATGAATAAGCCACATAAGAATTACGATATGTACGTGGTTTAGTCAATAAGACCTATATCAACGGCAGAAGAAAGTATTCTTTTTATAAGGTTTAATTGATGCGTACAATGGAAACTTTAACTATCGATTACAATGTATAAGCAAATCATGTAACTTTAAATCGAAACAAAATTAGCAATTGGTCAAGCTTGACCACGTATATAGGTAGGGGTGTAAATGAGCCGAGCTACTCGTGAGCTACTCGAGCTCGACTCGTTAAAAGCTCGAATTAAACGAGTCCGAGCCGAGCTCGAGCCTAAATTCGAGCTCGTTTAATAAACGACCCGAGCCCGAGCTTCACATATCGAGCTCGCGAGCCTAAACGAGCTTAAACGAGCCTATATATAAATATATTTTCAAATTAATAAATATATAATATATAGATTAAATAAATACAAATATATTAAAATAACAAATTATATATATTATACAAAAAAGATTATTTAAAAATTAATTAAAAACTTAAAATATATAATAAACGAGTCGAGCCCGAGCCGAGCTCGAGCTTGGAAAATAATTCACGAGCCGAGCTCGAGCTCGAGCCTGATATTTTTAAACGAGCCGAGCTCGAGCTTAAACGGGCTCGACTCGGCTCGTTTTTACACCCCTAGGTGCATAACATGGTGGTTTTTGCACCCAACATCCAAACTTCGAGTGTACCGAAATCAACTTGCTCTAAGCACTTATCTTGTCACAAATCGAGGGTTTTCCACTTCGTTTGGTCAGTTGATATCCGTTCGGTCTTCAATTTTCAAGTCACATTTAACTATGTAATATGGTTTTTCCATCCGGAAAAGTTTAAAAAACTCTTTAATGGTTTATAAAAATAGCAAAACGATTATTTGTCACAAAGTGGATACTTTCAATTTGTAAATCTATTAGACTTGGCAATTTGGTACACCACACGACATACACGACACGTATACGACACAAGTTTTCCGTATTATCGATTAGACGATAAATGTATATTATTATTATTTTTTTGACAGACTGATTACATATTGTAAATCTAGTATTGCATACATACAAATACAAATATACAATGCTATGTGGGCTTTTAACATCTTTAAGTCCCTCTACAAGCCCAAATTAGAAAGGACGAGTGTTAATGGCAAGTTGGCAACGAAGACCAAAATATTTGGTCAAAATTGCACCCAACAAATCCATTTCAATAGCGGGGCGGTTTCTACTCGGTTTCGAAATACATTTTAACAAATTCTATGTTTATTATACATATAATGTATATGTTGTAACGAAAGAATAAGCCACATATAAGAATTACGATATGTAAGTGGTTTGGTCCGGGCTGGCTCTGAGGTTGTGCAGTAAGTGCGACCGCTAAGTGCCCCATGTTTGATAGAGTCTCATCATTGACCAGTGATCGGAAAAAAATGGTGAAAAGCTAAAGTCTGTTAAAATTTAATTACTGCGTCTCACGTCATTAACAAAAAAAAACATGTGAGTGTGAAGATGTATAATTATTAAAAATAAGTGTATAGCAATGCTCTTTCAGATAAATATAGTTTTGAAATTAGTTAATTTGTTCAAGTTATATGAACATGTCTTAATATCATTGTTTTAAATGTCTTTTTTTATGTATATAGCAATTGCTAGACTACTAATAACTAATAATTTTCATATAAATTAAAATTTTTTTCACATTTTAAAAACCTACTATGTAATTATCGTACAGGGCCACCAAAATTCACGGGACGGCTCTGGTTTCGTCGATAAAACCTATGTCAATGGCAGAAGGAAATATTTTTTTTTAAAGTTTGACTAATGCGTACAACAAAAATTTAACGATCGGTTACTTAAGCAAATTATGTAACTTTAAATCGAAACAAAATTAACGAGTCAAGCTTAACTATGTATATAGGTGCATAACATGGTGGTTTTGTGCTCAACAGGGGTGTGTACGGTTCGGTTCGGTTAGTAGTTAACATGTGAACCGTATTTTCGGTTTCGGTTACCCGTGGTTCGGTCCACAGTTACCCGTTATATATTCAAAAGCAAATAAAATTGTAGAATTATATCTTATTTAAGAACAAATTCTTTTTAAGTTCAAAGTTATAGTAAACTATTTGATAATAAATTTTAAAAGTTACACTAAATTTATATAATAAAACAATTAAAATAAATCATTTGAAAATCTAGTATTTTATGAATTAGAATGTTTAAATGAGATTAACTTACTCTAAACATTTATCTTGTTGATTTCACAAACCGGGTTTTTTCCACTTCGTTTGGGTCGGTTGATATCCCAACATCCAAACTTCAAGTGTAATGAAATCAACTTACTCTAAACGTTTATCTTGTTGATTTCACAAACCGGGTTTTTTCCACTTCGTTTGGGTCGGTTGATATCCGTTCCATCATCAATTTTCAAGTCACATTTAACTATATAATATGGTTTTTTCATCCGAAAAAATTTTAAAAAACTCTTTAATGGTTTATAAATATAGCAAAACAATTATTTATCACAAAGTGGATACTTTCAATTTGTAAATATATATATGTTATTGGGTTGTAGAACTTATTTGGGATCAAACCTAGTTTTAGGCATCGGTGTATAATTTTGGATTGAAATCGGAGTTAAAATGAAATTTTATTGTAAACGCAAAAATCTAATATCTATATAAAAAATGGAATGATTTGCATTTAAAATCTTATGTTTGGTTTGCGGTTTCAATAAGAATTTAAAATCCCAAGAAATTCTTAAATCTAATCATTACTTGTTATTCAAAAACCCACACACCCACCTACGATTTTAAATTCCAATTATCTTGCATTCTTCAGATTAACAATTTTTTCTTAAAAGATAATGCAGATGCTGCATAATTCAAATTTGACAGAATGAAAATCCCATTAGTGGATTTGTATATAATTCAATAAAATTCAACGAATTAATTGATACGACTGAATTTATACTTTATATTCAATAGATTTATGATTACCTTTTTTTTAATAAAATGACAAGGATAAATACGGTGTGTAACATGTTAAAGTATATATAAAATGATATTAAGGTTTAGGGTTATATGCCAAAAATAGCTAACAACTTTTTGTAGTTTTACCGTTTATACTCACACTATTTATTTTTTATCGTTAATAACAACAACTTTTGTATTTTTTACCGATTATACCAACTTTTGATCTGGAAACATGCTATAGCAGGTTACCATCCATTAATACCAACAACTTTTATCTTTTTACCAATAATAGCAACAACGTTTTATATTTTTACCAATAATAGCAACGACTTTTGACCTTTTACCAATAATAAAAACATATTAAATTAAAATTTTTCTTTATCTTTAACTAATTATTACTTTAAAGAAACTTAATTTATGAAAATTGAAAGACAATCAAATAAGTTCATAATCCATTTTTTTGTTTAATTTTTGTTAGAAATAAATCAAATGCAATGTGTATCTATAAAAGAGATCAAAAAATATGTTTTCTATAGACATTAAAATATGAAGATTAGTTTGATGTGTCATATTTTCATGCATAGCCGGGTTTATAGGTATGATAGGATCGACCATTTAAGTGTAACATGACAACGTGAAACTCAAATCATTTTGTGTAAGATGTCATAGAAATATAATGAACACATTATGCTACATTTGTATTCTTTTTTGGATACTTAGTTCAACAATATTTGCGTTATTTATTTATTTGATAAATAAATGAATATATTGTCAATAATTATGATCTAATCATGGATAATTAGTTCTTTATTTATGTGATAAATAAAATAGTAATATTAAAAAGTTGCATCCGTTTATTTTATAAATAATTATATATGATTTAATAATCAAATTATTCTATCTCTAACAAAATTTGGATACAAATATAATTATGAACTTATTTGAACGTCATCTGATTTTCATAAATTTAAATAATATATAATCATCCACATAAAGGGATGCTCTTTTAAATATTACCATTTTATTTATCAAATAAATAAAAGACTAATTATCCATAATTAGATCATAATTATTTATTATTATTCATTTAGTTATCACATAAATAAATAATGCAAATATTGTTGTAATAAGTACCCAAAAAATAATTCAAATATAGCATAATGTGTTCATTATATTTCTGTGACATCTTATAGAAAATGAATTGAGTTTCACGTTGTCATGTTACCCTTAAATGGTCGCCCATATCATACCCCTACAAGGCTATGCATGAAAATATGACATATCAAAATTAGGAGTGTGCAAAAAACCAAAAACCAATCTGAAATCGAAAAAACCAAAAAACCGAAACCAAAAAACCAAACCGTTTGAACTTTGAATTTTCAAAAACCAAAAATTTCGATTTGGTTTCGGTTTGGAGGTCAAAATAAACCGGAAAAAATCAAATCGAACTGAAGTTTTATAATTTTAAAATTTATAAATACTCTTCATTCTTTACATTTCTTCATTTAATTTTTTTATTGAAAGTTTTAACTTTTCAATGTGTAAATTTCATATGAGACTAAAACTCACTTTGAATATTATGATGATTATTATAGTTGTATTATTATTGCATTTATATGTTGTCATGATTTTGAATGATAAAATGATTTAATGTCTAAATTTTGTTTGTGAAAGAATGCATTAAGTGTTATATATTTTGATTTTATGTATCCATATATATGTTTATTTCAATATATACATATATACCTACATGTATGTATGTATGTATATGTATGTATGTATGTATGTATATATATATATATATATATATATATATATATATATATATATATATATATATATATATATATATATATATATATATGTGTGTGTGTGTGTGTGTGTGTGTGTGTGTGTTTTTTTGGTTTTAGAAAGAAAGAATTAAAATTGAAACAATGACAAAGAAAAACCGAAACCAAACTGAAACCGAAATAAAAACCAAAAAATTAAATCGTTTAAAATCCAAACCGAACGGTTTCTTGAATATAGAAACCGATGTTTCGGTTTGGTTTTTGGTTTTTTCCAAAAACCGATCTATGCTTAAATAATATTCATTTTATAATGTCCAGAAAACATATTTTTTTATACTTTTATATGCACACATTGCATTTGATTTATCTCTAACAAAATTTAAACAAAAAATGGATTATGAACTTATTTGATTGTATTTCAATTTTCATAAAGTTAGTTTTTTTAAAGTAATGATTAGTTAAAGATAAAGGAAAATTTTAATTTGAAATGTTGTTATTATTGGTAAAAAGTTAAAAGTCGTTGCTATTATTGGTAAAAATATAAAACGTTGTTGCTATTATTGGTAAAAAGATAAAAGTTGTTGGTATTAATGAATGGTAAAATGCTATAACAGGTTTCCAGGTCAAAAGTTGATATAATCGGTAAAAAATACAAAAGTTATTGCTATTGATGATAAAAAATAAATAATGTGGGAATAAACGGTAAAATTACAAAAGTTGTTGCTATTTTTGGCATATAACCCTAAGGTTTATATTGTAAAGAAATTACGTTTTAATAGTAACGTTATATATATTTTATTATTATTTGGTAATCACATTATTTTTTCTTATTGAAACATTGAAATTCATTATCGGTAACCGGTTATTCAAAATTTAAGGGTGACAATTTTGACCCAACGAGCGATAAATTAACCTGTCATAAAAACAAAGCTAAAACATAAATTTTTATCAAAAAAGAAAATTTATTAAACGGTGTATTAAACAAATTGTACTTTGAATTTTTTTTCAAAACTATGTAAAATTTATGACTTTTGGTCATCAACCCGTTTGTTTGAATGAGTCGAAATTGTCACCCCTAAATTCAGATTATAAAATGATGTGACTTCTTAGTATTAGGTTACTTTAAACAAAATCATAATATTTTCACAGATTTATCAGTTTGTTCATTAAAAAAAAATCATCCAAAAAATCAAAATTATAAAATAATATACTAAAACGATGTAACTAATTTTTTAGAGATGTTAATCTATAATGGTCTAATATGAAAAAAATGCCCTTAAGACAAATTGATAAAATGCTAACAACATGACTTTTATTATATCTTAGGTAACCATGAGAAGTTAAATTTATATACAAAAGTGTAAGAAATATCATGATTCATTAATTTTGTATATTAATTCATTTATTTCTAAATTTACGATTCATTATTTATAAGTTCATAAAATAATGAATTAATATGTGAAAGTAGTGAATCGCTTCTTAAACTTCTCAAGATATATTTAGTTTCTCATTTGATACTGAATCTTTATCATAAACCTAACACTGAATTATCATGTAAACTTTAATCTAATCAAAGGTTACAAATAATAAACTTTACAGTTTTAATAATCTTAAAAATTACATAACAATCAACTGATTAAAAAAATAACGTTAAGTGATCCAACCTGAAATCATATGATAATTGGTTGTTTTTTCATTATAAGAATCATATATTCAACAGTAATAAATATTGATAAAACAGAAATATTTTATTATTTATTTATATTCACCAATAATCATTAAATGTTTTACATCAAATGCTTTATTTGAAAATTGAAATGATAAGACTGAAAAAAGGAAGATTGGGCCAAAAACCACCTGCTCATGAATTATTAAGAATTGATTGTTTCGGTCTAACCTTTTTGGACCCCAAAAGGTCCCAATAAATAAGAGCAAGGGTGCTTATGACAACGGAGGTTGTCTTTTCATATCTTTGTCAAAGACTCAATGGGACGGAAATAACACTTGGTTGGAGTGTGTGTGTGTATATATATATATATATATATATATATATATATATATATATATATATATATATAAGGGATAATTGCGTAAAAAACCTTAAAGTTGGATCATTTTTGTGATTAAAACCCCTGACCATTTTTTGTTGCACAAAAAACCTCTAACCGGTAAAATCTTTTGAAATTAGGTTATGACCGGTTATAATAGGTTGCTATGCTTACATGACAAACACGTGGCGTCCACATTGCAAACCCGACTTACGTGGCGCCTACGTGACACTACATGTATAATTCTTAAACTGAATTTTTGCATAAAAAACCCCGAAATTGGTGACTTTTTCGATTAAAACTCTTAACTATATATTTTTTTTCTCACATCTAATCAACAATAATATTTACCTTTTCTCTACCTCCGGCAACTCCGATTACTCTAATACCTCTTTATGTTCAGTGCTGTTTATTTTATGAATGTATTTATGTTCGATTAACTTTTGCCGTTTAATCTTGAATTTTAACATCAATTGTGCCGATGGAATCAATTTCATTTTGTGTTCACGAGTTGCATTTTTAGGTTCAGTTTTATGTTCAATTTCATTTATTTATATTCCATTTTAGCGTCTGAGTATGATCAGTCAGAGCAGTGAGGTTTGCTAGCCTAGAGAGTGGAGGTTTCATTGGGAAACTAATTCTTTGTTTGATAAATAAAAGTTTAATAAATATTCATGTCATCAAAATGCAATCAGTGAAAACTCAATTTTAATTATCTTTGTTGGTTGGAGGTTTTTTGTCAAATTAAAAATTGATTTGGGGTTTTAATTGAAAAAACTAAGCAAGTTGGAGGTTTTTTACGCAAAAATCTATTTAAAAGTTTTACACGTCATCAAGTTGCAACCGGCTAAACCGGTTGCAAGTCATATTTTTTGAAAAAAAGCCCAAATTTACAAAGTTTTAACCAGTTAGAGGTTTTTTGTGCAGCGCAATTTCCCCTATATAAAAAGCCCAAAAAAAGCCCAAAAAAAGCGCAATTTCCCCGATTGATCAAAAAGCCCAAAAAAAGCGCAATTTCCCCTATATAAAACTATGGTTTAAGAGAGTACCACCTATTATACAGCGCACCAAAATGTACCACTTTTAAAAAAACTTTTCTTAAATTTTTTTTTTCATAAACATGTTTTAATTAGCATTATGAAGATCATAAGTAAATTTCACATACATTCACATCTCCTAGCTCCTAAGAAGTGATGTGAATGCACACTTACATAATTTTGAATATATGTGAACGTACATTTATGTGATGCGTGATTTCATGCACTTAGAGTGTTCGAATTAACGTGAAATTTGTATATCATCTTTGTAATGTTAATTAAATCATGTTAATGAAAAAAATTTCAAAAAAATTATTTTAAGAGTAATACCTTCTGGTGCGCTGCATAATGAGTGTACTCACTTGAACCTAAATCTATGTGTGTGTATATATATGTATATGTATGTATATATATATATATATATATATATATATATATATATATATATATATATATATGTATATATGTATATTTATATAGAGAGGGTTCAAATGTTCAATGGATAACCTCCATGCATCAAAAAACCTCCATGCACCACCACAAATGCACCACAATTCCCGCATGATGCGTCATTATTCCCACGTGATGAATCAAACTTCCGCGTGATGCATCAACTTCCATGTAATGCATTATGATATTCTAACGATGCATTGTGGTTCTCCAAGGTTCTTCGATGCATAAAGGTTCTCCATTAAACCCACCCATATATATATATATATATATATACACATACAGGGTTGGGTTCTATGGGGTCCCAACTTAGACTAGAGTCCTGGAGTTCCACCTTCTTTGTTTCAAGACACAAAAGGGTAGACTTGTCCATTGACAATTTTTATTAATTTATTCAGAAATTAAATGAGAATATATCCCTAAAAATAAGCATATATCCATAATTAAAATTATTCTATTTCCAACCAAACTACTAAAACAATGAGATTTAGAATTTATCCTAAAAACCTTATTTTCCAACGTCTGGAGCTTTGAATGAATTGTGTTGCACATTGAACACCGTTAATGGCCAGTAACGATGAATTATCAGATGTTCATCCATATGAGAATAATTCGAGCATTGGTTCGGATCATCACGAGACAGACGATGAATAAGACGACATGGGTATGCTGCGTTTTTAATTATCAGTTGCATTCGTTGACATATTGATTGAACATGTGAATCGAACAAGCTGATTTCATGTATGTTGTCTTTTTTTTTTTTTCCAAGATTGATGATTTTAATATAGTTAGTTTGATGAAAAAACCATGAACATGTTTGTCGACCAGCAAGTTTTTTTTTTTGTATGTCTACTTGGTCATTTAATAATTTGTAGACGAATGTATAAATTATATCCGTCAGATCTGATGAGTGTAACAATGTTGGTTCGATGAACATGGTATGAACATGTTCAGTATTTTTTGATATAATATGAAATATGCAGTCGATGTACAAGTGCATGTACACAGTTACTGTATAGGATCCTGGCATGTAGGTTTTTTGTTTATTCAAATGAACATGTGCACGTGGCATTCTGTATGGTGTTCAGTTGTGAAAGGAACATGTGCATTGACAACTTCACAGAAACATGGTTTTTCATTTTTTTGAGACGTTTTTATTCATATGAAAATGTTCAGCGGTTTTGTTCTAATATGAAATATGTAGTCAATGTACAAGTGCATGTACACAGTTACTGTATAGGATACTGGGATGTAGGTTTTTTATTTATTTAAATGAACATGTGCACGTGGTATTCTGTATGGTGTTCAGATGTGAAAGGAACATGTGCATGTACACCTCCACAGAAACATGGTTGATCATTTTTTGAGACGTTTTTATTCATATGAACATGTTCAGCGTCGATGTACCCTGTTAAAAAATCTTCTTGCCAAATTGTTGACAAATTCTTTTGAACGCGATTGTTCTATTTGGCATGCGAAAATATAAATTATAGTTGTTACTTAACTGGTACAAACCACACTAATGAAGTCCATGGATCATCACCAGAATTCAAATCACCTGGCGGTACTAGTTACTGGACACCGGTAACAACACATGTTGAATTGCCTGTTGTTGGTAAGGTTTATGAGACCTTAGAAATTGGGATAGATGCTTATGAGAGGTATGCAAAAACAGCAGGATTCATGACACGAAGGTCAATGGAGAAACGTCATAGAGATGGAACCACAAATACAAAGAAGGTGATGTGTACACGTGGAGGTAGCACGTATAGGGGTTCGTACATATCACTCAAGGGGGTATCAAGAAAAAACAAACGAAATAGACCATCTGGTAGAATAGAATGTTGTGCTGCAATCGTGTTTAAACATGTTCGTGGAGGTAGATACGAGGTAAAAAATTTTTGAAGCGAAACACAAGCATGATAGGTACCTAATGTCAACAAATCGAAAGTTGGATTTTTGAAAGCAATCATTTATGTATGATATTTCAAATGTTAATATAGATGCTGTGAATGCACATAAGATATTGAGCCAAGTATCAGGGGGGTTACGATAATGTTGGTGTAACGCAAACTGATTTCAAAAACTTTGCACGTAACCTTAAATGCTTCATTGGAGAGAATGATGCACACTTCCTAGTAGATAAAATGGAAAGCCGAAAAAAGACAGGAAGTGTTCATTGTTTTGAATATATGTGTGCAAATGATAGGTCACTCTTAGGTATGTTTTGGGCAGACAAAACCGGCAAGAAAATTATGATGCATTCGGTGACATTGTCTCGTTTGATGCAACATACCGTACAAACAAGTAAGTATGGAAAAATTTTTATGACAACTTAATGTACCATGGATTTATGAGTAACATTCATCTTTTTTACTAAAAACTTTTCAGGTATAACATGATATTTGTTCCATTAATTGGGATTAACAATCATAAAAGATGTGTAACCTTTGGTGCTCGTTTATTCGCAAATGAAGAAATTGTAACATTTAAATGGCTTTAAATGCATTCCTTTTCGCATTCGGCCGAGAGCCAAATAGATCAAGACCCGTGAATGAAAAAGGCAATAGATCAGGTGTTTAAGACGACACGACATAGGCTTTGTATGTGGCATATAACAGAGAAAATACTGATAAAGGTACTGTATTGGACCCCTCTTAGGTGTCTTCTATCATGTTATGTGTCTGTTACATGTTCATTATTGTATGTATTTTGTTTTGCAACTTTGGTATACAATGAGCAACAATCCTGAATTTTTCAATAGATTCAACAACATTGTTTGGAGTAACTTCGCTAATGTCGCAGAATTTGAACAATAATGGAATAAAATGATGGCTGACTACAATCTTGTTAAAGACAAATGGTTGAATCACATGTTCGGTATCAGGGATAATTGGATACCATCTTTCTTTAATGACGTTTTGTTGGCGGGTCTTATGCGCACAACATCTAGGTTTGAAAGTGAAAACTACTTTTTTGGACACTTCACAAGTGGTAGCTCTACACTTGTTGAGTTTATGACACTGTATGAAGCAGCGATGTATAAACAACGAGATAATCAACGTCATTTGGACCATTCAAGTCGGGAGAAAAACCATAATTTAAAGACCCCATGGGTATTTTAGAAAAGTGCATTGGACATTTATACAAATGAAGTTTTTAAAACTGTCCAAGAGGAGATTGCTGCATCTACCTTTAATTGTACGTCTTCAAGCATCATAGACGAAGGTGGAACGAAGGTTTGTATTGTGCATGATAGTAGTATCAATGGTAATAACAATGTAATATACATGTACTACGTTATTTAATATAATTAGTATAAAAGTATTGTTATACTTAAGTAACATTATGCTTCTTTAAATTTTATCTTCATTAGGTGATCCTTCAACCAGATAGCGGTGATGTTACTTTACATGCAAGTTATTTGAGTGTATCAAGTTATTATGTCGACATGTGTATTACGTGTAACGAGCATTTAAGATTGATGAGGTTCCTGAGAAGTATGTATTGACACGTTGGAGTAGATGTGCGTTCCAATTTCCTTTTGCAGATATGGATAAAAATGTTCACGGGCATGACACAGTTGGTAAGCTAGTAATGAGGTTGTCACTGTCAATCAGATCTTTAGTTAACCGAATCGGTAATGATCCAGAAAAGTTACAGCTTCTAAATGACGCATGGGATGAGACAATAGAGAAGTTAGAGATTGGTAGTGACAAGGTTACACCAAGTGTGAAGGTGGTTATGGAGACACTAATTGGAACCTCAGAACCCACGGAGATAAATGTAAATGTTCCAGTTGGGATACGAAACAAAGGTTGCGGTAAACATAAGAGATTAGTTGGAGAACATGAGAAGGCAGAGAAGAACGCATCTAGGAAAAAACGCATGTGCAAGGTGTGTAGCGAGCCATCATTACACGACGCAAGAAATTGTCCTCTTAGGAATTAGTATTTTTAATTATGTATGAAAGCTGATGGATTATTTGGATGATGCATTGCAAATTGTTGGTTTTTATCATTTTAAGAGCGTTTGTTACTTTGATTTGAATAAACAATATATTTTGGTTTTTACCATTTTAAGAGTTATATGTTATTATGAACTTCTACGTATAAATACGATTAGTGATTATTTGAATGGCATAATGCAACACTTAAGTGGGTGGTTTGCACTTTTTGTTTTTTACAAGTAGAGAATAAGTACATTTTTTCTTCTTCTATTATATTAACTTTTTATGGTTATTGTTGTTGTTGAAAAAAAAAATAATGAACACATTCAATATATGAAAATAAAAATATTGATTATTTGATTGACATATTGCAACAGTTAGGTGTTATTTGGTTTAACAGTAACAGGGCATGCAATTTAACAATGTTTGTTAGATTAATTTTGAAGAAACAAGTTGATTTTGTTATGTGTTTATTAAGTATGTTTATAGTTTTTTGTTTTGAATGTAACTAACACGCCCATTATATGAAATTAGGTACAAAGTTCAATGTTTATTTAAGTTATGAGTTATATACCTCGTACTGGTGATGTTGAAAATGATGTGCACGCAATGAACAAGTGACACTTTGTACGGGTCAATGTTATGTTTAAAGTCAGTTGACATGAACGGAATTATGAAGTTAAAACATGTAATTATGCATTGGGTAATCATAAAAGTATGTATGGAGATATGAATTGAACAACTAAAATATGTACATGTGCAGAATATGAGTTATAAACACTTTGTACATAGTATAGTGATCATGTACATGTACATGATATGAATTATAAATATAAATAAGTGATTATAACAGTGAACACAAAAGAAACTTAGATTTAAAAGTAAAACTTTCAGACAAACTTAAAACCCGTTTTCAGTCAAACGTTTAATAGGTTAAAACAGCAAACCTGACCAAAAGATAGCCTAATAAACACAACGAAAAAGTTTTCAAAATAAAGATGAACTATGATCAGTCCCTGCGGAACAACTTCTTGTGTGATTCCATCCTCTCATGCTTGTCACGCTCTGCGACTCTTATGAAAGTCTCTTGCTCGCTATACTTCATCCTATCGTAATCGTTAGCTTCATCTAACACATCCTCCCTTCGTTTGTTCATGTTGTGCAGTAGGATTTTCGTCACATACTTTAATCTCATATCGTGTAGTTGCTTTTGTTGACGCACACCTTCAGGCAAAAGTCCGGTATTCCAATCCTTCAAATAAGGTGATTTAAAGGTTTCAAGATGACGCATCATAAAAAAGAAACGAATCTTTGTTGTAGGAAGTTGTCATCCATGGGGTGAGTAGAACAACAGCATTAAGTTTCTCAACGGAATTTGCTTTTGGTTGCTCCCATTCATTGAGGTATCGTGCATTTAACCGTTGCTGGGACAATATGTGAAAATTAGTGAAATGTTTAATAAACTAACAGTGTATTATGGAAAATGATAGATCCGGAATGAATATGCAAGTGTACCAGTATGTATGGGATCCCATTATACTCCTGAGGTACTGGTTGGGTGGGCCTTTTGTTATCTAGGATATGATGTGCATTTGCTTTTAAATTAAAACATGAAATGAATGAATGCGTCTTGGTTATGATCGGGAAGAATACCCGTGATATGTTTAAAATTATGATTAGATAAGCATGAAAGGTACTTGAAATGTAAAAAATAGTTTAAATGACTTACCATGTCAACTGATTTCATATCCATGAGGTTAAAATGCAGTCATTCATGTTTTCAAGGAATTCTGCATACCCCTTATCAAGTGTGGTTGTACCTTTGATCAAATCATCTGGCTGATTTTAAAAAAAAGAGATAGATATGTTATTATGAACCTCTACATTTAAACGTCGATGCATCTGTTGCGTTTCGCAAATAAGCAACTACTAAAAATAATCAAATTTATATTGAAAGTTAGTGATTACCACAATGTTGGAATCCATGAACAAACGACGAGGTGATGACGGGCTTCTAAATTCTTCATCCTTGTTTAAAACAACAGTCCATACATCAATGACCGATTGATCAAGAGCACATCCAGGCATAAGGAATTCGAACGTCGCCCGATGAAACTTAATGTGTGGCGGTACCTCGAACAATACATGTCTGCCTGAGTGTATTGGTATCAGTATAATAAAGATGATTCAGAAGGAACACAAACAATGAATAAAGAACGTATACATGAATTAAAGAAGTCATACCATGGTTTTTTTCGGAGGGCAAATATTGTATCCGACAGTTTAATTTTTGTCATTGAAAGTGAACTTGAGATGTTAAGCTCGCGTGATATGTAGGGGGATTTCAGAGCAGGGGCAACTGCTTTTGCTCGTTGGTTTCTTGTTAACATATTGCAACGTGGTGGCGCAGGGGTGATCATCCCGGTGTCCGGTTGAACCGGAAGTGTAAAGCTAACAGTTTTCCATTTGCTCCCAACTTACATACGAGAATGACAATTATAATAAATTAAAGTATACAATAAAAGCATTTAGATGTACATGTATGTGATGTGAGTAATATATTAATTATAACGTATCATATGCATATATGTTGTACCAGATGACGGTGTTCGATCTTGATTTGAGCAGACAACAAGGGTATTGGAACCCTCCGTATTATCTTTATTCGCTGTAGAAGAATAAATGAAGATTTGGATGTTTAGGTGGACCAGTTTATGTAGTCAATAAAGTAACTATAGCTATACATACCAATTTGTATAACACTGTACTTGTTAACATAGTCTGATAATGTTAGGAGAGCACGATCGTTAACAGCTAAAGGTACATCCTCTTCTACCTTATGTTTCCCATTGTCTATAAAGACATGGGAATCACTGAAATTTCATTAGGGACATATCAATTGAAACATTGGGATTAAATTACATAAGTAAACCTTAATTCTTCTATAAAAAGAATGGATACCTATTGATTGTATGACATCTTCAATAACCTTGTCCGTTTCTTGTGACAACCCAAGAGAAAATGAAGGCATGTCACCTTCATTAATTTTGAACCGACTTGTTTGTTGTCCAATAGAACGATCTGCTGAAGATTCTTCAGCCTTTTGAATGGACAAGTTAACTTCCTCTGAAATGCCAGGTTTTTGGTACCATTGTGTGAACGTCTTTTGTTGGTACGGATCAGCCGCATGAAATGATGTGTCCTCGCATTCTGGTTGTGTGGTACTTTGTTTCACATGATCTGGTTTTAGTGTGGCCTCAACAGCCATATGTGGTATCACCTGATTTTCATTGTCTTGCAATGGACCAAAAATACCAATGATTTTCTCCTTCCTCTTGAGTATTTGTGTGTTGTTTGGATGTGCATTCGTAGCATCCTCAATCACTTGTTTTGCTAATTGTCTTGCTTCAATCAGTGAAATGATGCAATCATGCATCAACCCAATAAAGTACTTTAATATAAAATAAGGATATTAATTATAGGAATGGAAATGAAAAATTCATGTTATAAACAATGAGTTGAATGACAAATACAAACCTCACAACTCTTGTTGTTCAGATCATTATTGTTATCCTCTGGCTTAGTAGCCACAAAATCATCATCTTCGACTTCATCCGTATCATCAACTGGAGCTGAATAAAACAATGATATTTAGCAAAATAATAAAATATGGATACTTTAGGTGCAAGACATATGGGTATTAGAAGTTCCATTCCTTCTACCAGATAGTTGCCAAATCCCCCGCTAGCAATTTCATGCAGTTCACGATCGCACACAGTCTTAGTGTCCCAACACTTCAAAATGTGAAGTGATTTATCTACCGGTAATGACTCACAACGGGTGTAATGCAAATAGAACAACTGTATTAAAAGGAAAATAATAATTAGAATCATACTAGTATATAATAATGTACCAATCGAACAAGTATTCTTACCATGAGGATAATGATTGGTCCAACATAACTGCAACTATCAACGTCCCTATCCCAGTGAGCCTTTGATGCTTTCAAGCATTCAACAATGTATGAACACCGGTCCATGCGGTGGATTGAATTTGTGTTTGTTATAGATGGCAAAAAAAGTTGGTTGACTCCATCGTTCTTTGTGTAACCAACAAAAACAGACGAAAACAATACTAGGAAATTGAGCTTGAATAGCCTACCAGTTGTTTTGTCCTTCTTGATAATCTCAAGTACCTCTTTTGCTTTGAATTTTCCAGAGGTCCGACCAAACTGTTGCCTCCATTGTTGGGTCACTGGATCATTCTTGTTGCTTATCCTAGGAGTAACAATCTGGCTTCCACCCATAGGGAACCCCAATAATTGATGAATACTTTCATTGGTTATTGGGATGATGCCTGTACTTGTTTGTATGATACATTGATTCTGGTCAAAATTATCAACAAGCCAAAAACCTAAACGTCCAGGTATCTCTTTTATGTTCAGTTTCAGTATACTCCAAAACCCCATTTCTTTATTGTTTTCTGAAGATCTAGATCAAATGTCTTAACAGCTGCGGTCGAAGACACAAGTGAACTACGTATACCTACAGTTTTGTAGTCGTTAATTGGAGCATTGAAGGAGTCATCATGCTTCAGAGTGGACTGCCTCTTCTAAACATGATGCTGCTTGTCAATATTCTTGTCAGCCTTTCTTTTCTTTTTTGCGGATCGTTTCTTTTTGGACTTTGGACTTATGCCAGAGGCGGACGCGATATCTTTAACTAAGAAAATATATAAAATGTAAATAGGGAATCACTATATGTAAAATGGATTCAGTTCAAATCACGTGCATCAAGATAGAATATAGATAATATGTAAAATTGGGGAAGTTTATCAAAGTAATAAGCAAAGTATATACCTATAACATCGGTATTTGCCTCGTGTTTGGCAATGACAGAAACAATAGGTTCAGTGAATGATGGTTCATCTTGGGTTTTAGTTGTTCGGTTCACTTGAGGCATGTTTCGTTCTTAACGAATAGACATGTATAAAATGTTCAAATATCCATGATAATGTAAATACGTTGAAATAATAAACCAATGAAAGTGGAAAATAGAATTGATGGATTGAGTTCTGAACTGGTGTTTCCAAAACAACTGTGACACTTAGATCTGTGTCACTTAGATGTATCATCTTCATCTCTGGATATTGAAATGGCCTCATCAGCAGAATTGTGGAACCTGAATTTATTACGCGGTCTTGTAGATACCATCTGGAGTATTTATATTGCATATTTTTTTAATCATTCAACCAAATCATGTCCCAAATAGTATCATGACAAATATAACAATATTATTTGTTGTTGAATCACTGAACACGTATAAGTATCCAATATCAAATGAAAATGTTGCAACTTGAACATGTTCTACATTAAATCATCAACAGGTCAGAATCTTGGGAATGGACATGTATATGTAATTATCAACTCCAATCTATAAGTTGTACACCTAGTAAGGGGATATTGAACATGTTGTAAGACTGAATTTATATGGTTAGACTTATACTACTGGAATTGGTTAGACTTATACTCCCTCAATGCTCCAATTAACTAGTTAATCAAAATTGCATTATGATTAACTACTGGAATTAGTTAAATCTATATACTACTAAGTTGGAATTAGTTAAATCTAGATATGCTTTATACTACTGGAGTCGTCACTGAATTTATATGTACAATTGAGCATGTTCAAGTTAGACCATCTTCAAATGTACGTGGTCTTGTAGATACCATCTGGAGTATTTATATTGCATATTTTTTGAACATTCAACCAAATCATGTCCCAAATAGTACATGTATATGTAATTATCAACACCAGTCTAAGTTGTACACCTAGTAAGGGGATGTTGAACATGTTTTAAGCCTGAATTTATATGGTTAGACTTATACTACTGGAATTAGTTGGACTTATACTCCTTCAATGCTCCAAATAACTAGTTAATCAAATTTGCATTATGATTAACTACTGGAATTAGTTAAATCTATATACTACTAAGTTGGAATTAGTTAAATCTATATATGCTTTATACTACTGGAGTCGTCACTGAATATATATGTACAATTGAGCATGTACAAGTTAGACCATGTTCAAATGTACACTAAAATACCACTCTTTGGAATTAGTTCCATTATTTTGCAAAAGGGGAAAACCCCCAAAATGGCTAAAACCCTAATCAATTTTCCAGTTGTAAAAAAAGGCACATGTGCAATTTGTGCAAATTTTAAATTAAACCCCCCCACTAATTATCAAGTTGAATGAACTTGTATATGTAGTCATCCAGTTAAATGAACTTGTACACCTAGTAAGAGGATGATGAACACGTATAAGGTTTGAATGCATATGTACAATTGAACATGTACAACTTAGAACATGTTCAAATGAACAGTAAAACACCACTCTTTGGAATCAGATCCAGTATTTTGCAAAAGGGGAAAACCCCAAAAATGGCTAAAACCCTAATCAAAGATCCGACCAGTAAGAAAAGGGAAATGTCCAATTTTGGAGAAACCCACAACATTCTAATTGATAACACAAATTTTTTTCATAAAACAAGTGACGACTCCATTATTTGCAGTGAATGTATGGAATTTGTGTATAAATCATACACTAAAATCGACCAAGACAATGAACATGTGCCAAGCCTGTGTAAGAGAACCCCATAAAATCGAAGAAAAACATAATCATCATCAATTTGGAGTTAAGGATGAACACGATCAAAACCCTAAAATCAAAAAACGAACCTTAGAATAGAAAGTTGAGTGTCGATGAACTTCACTCTGAAAATGTAGTCCACGATGAAGACGATTGCAACGCTTAAAATGTTGATTATCGGATAGGAAGGTTTAGATGAAAATGGAGAAAAAGTGAATGATACGTGTGATCAACATAAATTATAGGTGATTTTGTTTGGATACCATAGAAATTATCGAAAGGTGTAACAGAGATGATGATGGAGAGAATCTTGGAAGGAGAAAAAAAGGGGAAAAAAATCAATAACCGTCAATCAAAAATTTATGTGGTGTACCCATTATACCCTTGTGTGGCAAACACCAATATTTCCTTTAATGTTGGTAATTTTTTACATTTATCTCAAAATAGTATAAAATGATTGGTTAGTATTAGGACTCCAGGACTCCAATCTAAGTTGGGACTCCATAGAACTTAGATTGGAGTCCTGGTGTTTCACCTTGTTTGTTTCAAGACAGAAAATGGTAGACTTGTCCATTGACAATTTTTATTAATTTATTCAGAAATTAAATGAGAATATATCCCTAAAAATAAGCATATATCCATAATTAAAAATATTTTCTTTCCAACCAAACTACTAAATCAATGGGATTTAGAATTTATCCCAAAAACCTTATTTTCCAACATCTGGAGCTTTGAATAAATTGTGTTGCACATTGAACACCGTTAATGGCCTAGTAACGATGAATTATCAGATGTTCATCCATATGAGAATAATTCGAGCATTGGTTCGGATCATCACGAGACAGACGATGAATAAGACGACATGGGTATGCTGCGTTTTTAATTATCAGTTGCATTCGTTGACATATTGATTGAACATGTGAATCGAACAAGCTGATTTCATGTATGTTGTCTTTTTTTTTCCAAGATTGATGATTTTAATTTAGTTAGTTTGATAAAAAAACCATGAACATGTTTGTCGACCAGCAAGTTTTTTTTTTTTTTGTATGTCTACTTGGTCATTTAATAAATTGTAGACGAATGTATAAATTATATCCGTCAGATCTGATGAGTGTAACAATGTTGGTTCGATGAACATGGTATGAACATGTTCAGTATTTTTTGATATAATATGAAATATGCAGTCGATGTACAAGTGCATGTACACAGTTACTGTATAGGATCCTGTCATGTAGGTTTTTTGTTTATTCAAATGAACATGTGCACGTGGCATTCTGTATGGTGTTCAGTTGTGAAAGGAACACGTGCATTGACAACTTCACAGAAACATGGTTTTTCATTTTTTTGAGACATTTTTATTCATATGAAAATGTTCAGCGGGTTTGTTCTAATATGAAATATGTAGTCAATGTACAAGTGCATGTACACAGTTACTGTATAGGATACTGGGATGTAGGTTTTTTATTTATCTAATGAACATGTGCACGTGGTATTCTGTATGGTGTTCATATGTGAAAGGAACATGTGCATGTACACCTCCACAGAAACATGGTTGATCATTTTTTGAGACGTTTTTATTCATATGAACATGTTCAGCGTCGATGTACCCTGTTAAAAAATCTTCTTGCCAAATTGTTGACAAATTCTTTTGAACGCGATTGTTCTATTTGGCATGCGAAAATATAAATTATAGTTGTTACTTAACTGGTACAAACCACACTAATGAATTCCATGGATCATCACCAGAATTCAAATCACCTGGCGGTACTAGCAACTGGACACCGGTAACAACACATGCTGATTTGCCTATTGTTGGTAAGGTTTAGAGACCTTAGAAATTGGGATAGATGCTTATGTAGACCTGGCAATTCATGTATTCGTGTCGTGTAACAGGTCAGACACGAATTTTACACGACACGAATTTGCCAAACCTGTACACGACACAAAATAAAAAAACGTGTCTGATTATGAAACCTGTACAAGACACAGAAAAAATTCGTGTTACCTGTGACACGACACGCAATTTAGCCGTGTCACACGAAAACACGATCTACAACCTGTAAACGAATTAGACACAAATTTTTAACAAAAATATGAACTTATAAATCCAAAATTCCATCTTCCAAAACATTTAATTTAAAGTTTCAAACATCCAAAACATATTTGAATTCCGTGTCTTAGACGTGTCAGGCGTGTCTTAGACGTGTCATCCGTGTCACACGTATTTTACACGTGTCTTATACGTGTTTATACAGGTAAATTCGTGTTTGACACATGTAAGACACGAAACACGAATTTCAAAAATAGGTCAACCTGTTTTGACACGAAACACGAATTACCAAACCTATACATGAAAATTTCGTGTCGTGTCTGTCGTGGCGTGTCCCATATTGCCAGGTCTATGCTTATGAGAGGTATGCAAAAACAACAGGATTCATGACACGAAGGTCAACGGAGAAACGTCTTAGAGATGGAACCACAAATACAAAGAAGGTGATGTGTACTCGTGGAGGTAGCACGTATAGGGGTTCGTACATATCAAACAAGGGGGTATCAAGAAAAAACAAACGAAATAGACCATCTCGTAGAATAGGATGTTGTGCTGCAATAGTGTTTAAACATGTTTGGAGGTAGATACGAGGTAAAAAAATTTGAAGCGAATCAGAAACATCCAATGGTATCAGTTGAGGATAGGTACCTAATGCCAACTAATCGAAAGTTGGATTTTTGGAAGCAATCATTTATATATGAAGTTTCAAATGTTAATATAGGTGCTGTGAATGCACATAAGATATTGAGCCAAGTATCAGGGGGTTACGATAGTGTTGGTGCAACGCAAACTGATATCAAAAACTTTGCACGTAACCTTAAATGCTTCATTGGAGAGAAGGATGCACAATTCCTAGTAGATAAAATGGAAAGTGGCAAAAAGACCGGAAGTGTTCATTGTTTTGAATATATGTGTGCAAATGATAGGTCACTCTTAGGTATGTTTTGGGCAGACAAAACCGGCAAGAAAAATTATGATGCATTCGGTGACATTGTCTCGTTTGATGCAGCATACCATACAAACAAGTAAGTATGGAAAAAAATTTATGACAACTTAATGTACCATGGATTTATGAGTAACATTCATCTTTTTTACTAATAACTTTTCAGGTATAACATGATATTTGTTCCATTCATTGGGATTAACAATCATAAAAGATGTGTAACCTTTGGTGCTGGTTCATTAGCAAATGAGGAAATTGTAACATATAAATGGCTTTTGAATGCATTCCTTTCCGCATTCGGCCGAGAGCCAAAGGTGATTGTCACAGATCAAGAACCGTCAATGAAAAAGGCAATAGATCAGGTGTTTAAGACTGCACGAGATAGGCTTTGTATGTGGCATATAACAGAGAAAATACCGATAAAGGTGTAACATCCTCGGATTTATTTTACTGTATTTTGGTTAATTAAGTGGAAAATATATGTTTAAGTTAAAATTAAGCAATTATTATGTATTTGGGTTATTTAGAAGTTTGTTGCTATTTTTAAGAAAATTGAACTCAGAATCATTGTTATGGAATATTAAGGAATTAAAAAGTTATTTATGAAAATTCTAAGATTAAATCAGTATTTTATGGAACCGGTTAGTTCGAGTGGTGAAATGTGCAAAAATGACGAAAGTTGTATATAAAGGGCAATAGGCTTCATTTTTCTATTTTACACTATCTCACTACTTTATCTCTCTAGAAGTTCTCTCTACATCTCTCTAAGTTATCTCACAAACCGACCGTCAGATTTTTGAGAATTATACGTCAACGGAAAGGTATCGAGGAGTACAACAACAATCTACAATCGGATTTCTGATTTCATACGAATTAAGGTAAGAATCGATCCTTTTAAGTTTATAGTTTCGGTTTTGAAGTAAATTAGAATTCGAATCTGTCATTTTATGTAAATTGGAGCTTGTTTTGCTTGAAATACTGCAAGATTATGATAGTATATGCATAATAGAATCGAATCTAGGTATCATACATGATATATGCATGATTTTTGACTTAGAAATGAAGGATTTAAGCTGAAATGATGAATAGACTCGAATATGTCAAGAACAGAGTCGAAATGCAAGAACAAACTCGAGTTTGGTACTAGATTCGAGTGTGTTTTCGAGTGTAACATTAGATTCGAAGGGGGGGGGTTCGAATCTACCCCTAGATTCGAATGGAGGGTTCGAATCTATGCCCAGAATCGAATGGGGTTTGAAACTAATGCATGAGGTTCGAATCTATCACCTAAACTCGAATGGAAGTTGAATTTGTGGTATGGGGTTCGAATCTAACCCTAGATTCGAAGGTGAGTTCGAATCTGACCCTAAGGGTTCGAATCTGATGCATATGATTCGAATCTGATGCATGGTTTCGAATCTAACCCATTAAATTCGAGTTTAATGCCTAAAATTGAGAAATATACTCTCTAAACTTGTATATTTTGAATGAAACTTATAAACAACACATAGAATGGCAAGAGTTATTCAAAGGACAATGTATGAACATGAAATGGGTTCAAACTTTAGTTATAGTTCGAATTTAGACATGTACCCGAAATGGGGGAAAATATCGCCAAACTTACGAAACTTGATTTTATGGATTTAAACGGTTAATGATATGAGGAATTGTTGTAATTGATATAACAGGTCCCTTGTGGTGTTGTTTAACCCACAGTGGGGTACTTGGTGGATCCGGTTGAAAGCCCGAAGAGAAATAATATCGGTTAAAAGATAAATTACGCACCCACTGTGAGTACAGTAGATTTCGCATGTTTATATTTGTTTTATGTAAGCTTTGCCTGCTGAGACTTGTTGTTTCATTGATTGTTTGGAATTCTACTAACTTGCGTAGATTTAGATGCACATTCTTACTTGTTGCATGTCCTTTCGGTTGTTGTGCATCTAGTGATGGACCGGTGGGTCGCATCGATTACTCTGATGTTACTGTGCTATATGACCTGGAGCTGATCCCTCCTAGGCCCGGTAGGCAGTATGTCATCCCCGATCGTACGTTTGTCTCAGATGGTATGTTTAAATGCCGAGCTTTGAGCTCGAAGGGGCTGCGGCTCTGGTCCGTACTTTGTGTACGAAGAGGATATCCGATGTTGGTCATCTGTGTTATCCTTGGGCTTCATAAAAATTTATAAAATGCATAATCTCTGTATTCACTAAGCATCCGCTTATTCCCCAATTGTTGATTTTTATTTTACAGGAAAAGGGAAGTCTACTGCTGGACCTTCTAGTTAGGTCGTTTGGAAGATTTGGGAGACTCGGCACTATTTGATCGGTAATGGTGATTTGGACAATGTTGTAAAATATTCTGGATGATTGTAATAAATGTATGGGTGTGTAGACTTAGACTTGGTACCTTATAGCACCGTAGGGTGTTTAACACTTGTTGCACTACTTTATTTATGTTTTTAATGCTTCCGCACTTAGTTTAGGTTATCAGATTATTATGTTATTGTATGTTGGTGATTAATCCTGGGTGTATTGTAATTGGTGGTTGTTGTGGCAAGGGTGTCACACGAGATGGTATCAGAGCAGTTGTTTGAGATTCAAGAGTCCGTGAGGTCTTGATCTCAAACATTAGGTAATGATATGTAGTGGTCTAAGTAATGATCTGAACTAAGATAGGTTATGATCTAGTAATTATAAGTGATTGACTATCATACGGGACAAATAAGTGGTGTCTTTAAACTAATGACATGTTACTAAACAAGTTATATGTTTATATTTTCAGAACATGTCTGGAGGAATGACACCTGAGGAAGCCAGAGAGATGATGCTAGCCATGATGGCCGAGCAGAATAAAATGATACAAGATCAGTTTCGGGCTCGAGATGAGGCCGATGCTAAGAGAAGAGAGGATAAGAGAAAGAACAAGGAGAAGGAAGGGAGTAACAACGAGGAACGAGATGACAACATTGGGTCATCTAACAAGCCCAAGGGTTGTCGTTTCAAGGACTTCAAAGGAAATGGGGCCGTGGAGTTTAATGGATTAGGAGATGCTGTTGCCGCACTGGAATGGATAACAGCAACTGAGCGAACATTCCGAATCAGCGACTGTGCTGAGAAGGACATGGTTCGTTATGCAACTGCTATGTTCACGAATGATGCACTCATGTGGTGGAATGCCATGGTGAACGCCTTGACATTGGAGAAGATTTCTGTTATGACTTGGGCTGAGTTCAAGGACCTGTTCACTCAGCAGTACAGTCCGGTTGATGAGCGCCGGAGGTTGGAAGCAAAGTTTATGGCATTGGTACAGGGGACTAAGACGGTGTCCCAATATGCTGTAGAATTCACGAGGCTGAGTTTGTTTGCGCCTCATCAGGTGGATACTGAGGAAAGGAAAGTGACCAGGTTCGAGGCTGGTCTTGACATTGAGATTAGGAGGGTTATGAGCAACGTCCGCTACCCTACATTTGCTGGCTTACTTGAGGCTGCCAGAAATGTAGAACAGATTTTGATTATGTCGGGCTACTCGATCGGGTCTGCTGCTGCTTCCACCAATCCAACACAGCCGTCACCGCCGAAGCGCCAAAGGGAGGGAGGATACTCGGGATCTTCCCGGTCTTCACAATACTCATCACAGCAGTCTTTTCGCCGACCATCTGGTTCTTCTGATCGTGGTCGTGCTCGTGCATACTCTATCAACACCGAGCCACAATACTGCAATAAATGTCATCTGGAGCACTTTGGCAAATGCACTAACGGACGTGTTTGTTTTTGCTGTGGGGAGCTGGGCCATTTTCAGAATGACTGCCCAAGGAAGGGTGATGCTTGCTATAAGTGTGGGGTGTGGGGTCACTATAGCAGGAATTGTAGAAAGAATGCTCCAACGGCTGCTGTCCCATCATCAACACGATCGTCTGGAGGTTCGAGTGGTGGTTCAGTTAACCGCCGGGGTCAGTCACAGAGGGCACCTGCTCGTGCTTTTCAGATAACTGCAGAGGAGGCAAGGGAAAATCCGGAAGTCGTCACGGGTACGTTCATAATTAATTCTATGCCAGCACGAGTTTTATTTGATTCGGGTGCCAATAGGTCGTTTGTTTCTACTGTGTTTGCACAAAGACTTGCCATGCCACTGTCTAAGTTGTCTGCTATACTTGATATTGAAACTGCTAGCAATACTTTAGTTAAGGTAGATCATGTATACCGAAATTGCACGTTAGTAATTGAAGATGTAGTCTTCAATTTAGATCTGATTCCGATAGAGTTCAGCGAGTTTGATGTGATAGTCGGAATGGACTGGTTGATCGAGAATGAAGCCCATATAGTGTGTAAGAGCCGAATGATAAAGATAACTACCCCGGAGGGGCGTGAGATATGTATATACGGGGATAGGAGAAGTGGGGATCTGTGCCTATTGACTATTGCAAAAGCCCGAAAGCTTGTTGCAAAGGGATGTGATGCCTACTTAGCATATGCGATTGATGCTAAGGCAGAGAAGAGAACGTTGGCCGATGTGCCGGTTGTTTCACAATTCCCGGATGTGTTTCCGGAAGACTTGTCTGGCGTGCCGCCTGAAAGACAAGTAGAATTTAGGATTGACTTGATCCCTGGAGCTGCACCGGTAGCTCGTTCTCCTTATCGTCTTGCCCCAACCGAGATGAAAGAAATGATGACACAACTTCAGGAGTTGTTGGACAAGGGCTTCATTCGGCCGAGTTCATCGCCATGGGGAGCTCCGGTATTGTTTGTAAAGAAGAAAGATGGCACGATGAGGATGTGCATAGATTACCGGGAGCTGAATAAGTTGACTATTAAAAACAAGTATCCTCTGCCGAGGATAGACGATTTGTTTGATCAGTTACATGGGGCTAGTGTATTTTCTAAGATTGATCTGAGATCGGGATATCATCAGCTGAAAGTAAGAGAAGAAGATGTACCGAAGACAGCATTCAGGACTCGGTATGGCCATTACGAGTTTCTGGTAATGCCTTTTGGATTAACTAACGCCCCGGCAGTGTTTATGGATTTAATGAATAGGGTTTGCAGACCGATGTTGGATAAATCGGTAATTGTGTTTATCGATGATATTCTAGTATATTCTAAGTCTGAAGCAGAACATGCTGAACATCTGAGAGAACTGTTGGAGTTGTTAAGAAAAGAAAGGTTGTACGCCAAATTTTCGAAGTGCGAGTTTTGGCTGCAACAGATACAGTTTCTAGGACATGTGATTTCGGGGGCTGGGATTTCGGTAGATCCGGCTAAAGTTGAAGCGATAAAGAATTGGGAGCCACCTCAAACAGCTACCGAAGTTAGAAATTTTTCTGGGGTTGGCAGGATATTATCGGAGGTTCATAAAGGATTTTTCTAAGATTGCAGTTCCTCTGACTGCATTAACAAAGAAGAATGCACCTTTTGTCTGGGAAGCAGTGCAGCAAGAAGCGTTTGATATTTTGAAGAAGACGTTAAGTGAGGCACCGATACTTGCCTTACCTGAGGGCAATGATGACTTTGTGGTGTATACCGATGCTTCGAGGTTAGGGTTAGGCGCTGTATTGATGCAGCGTGGGAAGGTTATAGCGTATGCTTCAAGACAGTTGAAGCAGCATGAGAAGAATTATTCGACTCATGATCTCGAGTTGACTGTGGTAACGTTTGCATTGAAATTATGGAGGCATTACCTGTACGGTACTAAGTGTCAACTTTACACGGACCATAAGAGCTTAAAGTACATTTTTAGCCAGAAGGAACTTAATATGAGACAGCGTAGGTCTATGGAGCTTATTAAAGACTACGATTGTGAGATACTTTATCATCCCGGGAAGGCTAATGTAGTAGCCGATGCCTTGAGCCGGAAAGCTTATGCTAAGGATTTCTGTTATATGATAACGTCCACTATACTAAGTTCCACGATCATTAACGATGTCAAAGCTGCCCAACTAGAAGCTTTGAAAGAAGAAAATGTCAGTGCTGAGGATATTAGAGTACAGATTAAGAATATGGAAACTAGCGAGTCTGGATTAAAAGGTGTATACGGAAGGATTTGGGTGCCGAAGTATGGTGGTATGAGAAATGTTATCATTGAAGAAGCGCATCAATCTAAATTTTCTGTACATCCCGGGAGCACAAAGATGTACAACGACTTAAAGGCAGACTTTTGGTGGCCGGGATTGAAGAAGGATATCGGCCAGTATGTTGAACGATGTAGGACTTGCCGGTTGGTAAAGGCCGAACATCAACAACCGTACGGCAGTATGCAGCCGCTTCCTATTCCGGAATGGAAGTGGGAGCACATTACAATGGATTTTGTTACAAAGCTGCCAAAGACTAAGCGACAGCATGATGCAGTTTGGGTAATCGTGGATCGGTTAACAAAGTCGGCTCACTTCATACCGATTCGTGAAAGTTATTCGCTGGAAAAATTAGCTCAAATTTATATGAACGAGATTGTTTCTAGGCATGGAGTGCCTAAGTCTATTGTATCGGATCGGGATAGCCGGTTTGCTTCGAATTTTTGGTCGGCACTGCAAGAAGGGTTAGGAACGAGAATCGCAATGAGTACAGCCTATCGTCCGCAAACTGATGGCCAAAGTGAACGAACGATCCTTACTTTGGAAGATATGATGAGAGCTTGTGTGTTAGATCTCGGTGGCAACTGGGATGATCATTTGCCACTGATAGAGTTCTCGTACAATAACAGTTACCAAGCGACAATAAAGAAGACACCGTTCGAGGCACTGTATGGGAGGAGGTGTAGGACTCCTACTTGTTGGAGAGAAACGGGTGAAACGCCGATTGCTGGGCCGGCGTTACTTCAAGAAACGAATGAAAAGATACAATTGATCAGGCAGAACATGAAGGCGGCCCAGGATCGTCAGAAAAGTTACTATGATCGGAGGCACAAACCGATCAATTTTGAAGTTAATGACTGGGTATACTTGAAAGTATCACCCATGAGGGGTGTTACTCGTTTTGTAAAAAGGGGCAAGTTGGCTCCGAGATTCGTCGGACCCTTTAGGATTGTTGAAAAAGTTGGAAATCAGTCTTATCGGTTAGAATTGCCTGAAGGGATGTCGGGCATACATCCAGTATTTCACGTTGGGAATCTCCGAAAATCATTTAACACTGGAAATGAGGATTGGGCAGACCATACAGAACTGCAAGTTGACGAAAGGCTTCGATATGTGGAGGAGCCGGAGTGTGTATTAGATACTAAGATGAAGAAGTTGAGGAGCAAGGAGATAGAAATGGTGCTTATACGTTGGAAGCATCATAAAGGAGCAAATCATACATGGGAAACTAAGTCAGAAATGTTAAGAAAGTATCCGAAACTGTTTGAATCCGAGTAACTTCGAGGACGAAGTTGAGCGTGGTGGAGCCCATGCTGTAACATCCTCGGATTTATTTTACTGTATTTTGGTTAATTAAGTGGAAAATATATGTTTAAGTTAAAATTAAGCAATTATTATGTATTTGGGTTATTTAGAAGTTTGTTGCTATTTTTAAGAAAATTGAACTCAGAATCATTGTTATGGAATATTAAGGAATTAAAAAGTTATTTATGATAATTCTAAGATTAAATCAGTATTTTATGGAACCGGTTAGTTCGAGTGGTGAAATGTGCAAAAATGACGAAAGTTGTATATAAAGGGCAATAGGCTTCATTTTTCTATTTTACACTATCTCACTACTTTATCTCTCTAGAAGTTCTCTCTACATCTCTCTAAGTTATCTCACAAACCGACCGTCAGATTTTTGAGAATTATACGTCAACGGAAAGGTATCGAGGAGTACAACAACAATCTACAATCGGATTTCTGATTTCATACGAATTAAGGTAAGAATCGATCCTTTTAAGTTTATAGTTTCGGTTTTGAAGTAAATTAGAATTCGAATCTGTCATTTTATGTAAATTGGAGCTTGTTTTGCTTGAAATACTGCAAGATTATGATAGTATATGCATAATAGAATCGAATCTAGGTATCATACATGATATATGCATGATTTTTGACTTAGAAATGAAGGATTTAAGCTGAAATGATGAACAGACTCGAATATGTCAAGAACAGAGTCGAAATGCAAGAACAAACTCGAGTTTGGTACTAGATTCGAGTGTGTTTTCGAGTGTAACATTAGATTCGAAGGGGGGGGGGGTTCGAATCTACCCCTAGATTCGAATGGAGGGTTCGAATCTATGCCCAGAATCGAATGGGGTTTGAAACTAATGCATGAGGTTCGAATCTATCACCTAAACTCGAATGGAAGTTGAATTTGTGGTATGGGGATTCGAATCTAACCCTAGATTCGAAGGTGAGTTCGAATCTGACCCTAAGGGTTCGAATCTGATGCATATGATTCGAATCTGATGCATGGTTTCGAATCTAATCCATTAAATTCGAGTTTAATGCCTAAAATTGAGAAATATACTCTCTAAACTTGTATATTTTGAATGAAACTTATAAACAACACATAGAATGGCAAGAGTTATTCAAAGGACAATGTATGAACATGAAATGGGTTCAAACTTTAGTTATAGTTCGAATTTAGACATGTACCCGAAATGGGGGAAAATATCGCCAAACTTACGAAACTTGATTTTATGGATTTAAACGGTTAATGATATGAGGAATTGTTGTAATTGATATAACAGGTCCCTTGTGGTGTTGTTTAACCCACAGTGGGGTACTTGGTGGATCCGGTTGAAAGCCCGAAGAGAAATAATATCGGTTAAAAGATAAATTACACACCCACTGTGAGTACAGTAGATTTCGCATGTTTTTATTTGTTTTATGTAAGCTTTGCCTGCTGAGACTTGTTGTTTCATTGATTGTTTGGAATTCTACTAACTTGCGTAGATTTAGATGCACATTCTTACTTGTTGCATGTCCTTTCGGTTGTTGTGCATCTAGTGATGGATCGGTGGGTCGCATCGATTACTCTGATGTTACTGTGCTATATGACCTGGAGCTGATCCCTCCTAGGCCCGGTAGGCAGTATGTCATCCCCGATCGTACGTTTGTCTCAGATGGTATGTTTAAATGCCGAGCTTTGAGCTCGAAGGGGCTGCGGCTCTGGTCCGTACTTTGTGTACGAAGAGGATATCCGATGTTGGTCATCTGTGTTATCCTTGGGCTTCATAAAAATTTATAAAATGCATAATCTCTGTATTCACTAAGCATCCGCTTATTCCCCAATTGTTGATTTTTATTTTACAGGAAAAGGGAAGTCTACTGCTGGACCTTCTAGTTAGGTCGTTTGGAAGATTTGGGAGACTCGACACTATTTGATCGGTAATGGTGATTTGGACAATGTTGTAAAATATTCTGGATGATTGTAATAAATGTATGGGTGTGTAGACTTAGACTTGGTACCTTATAGCACCGTAGGGTGTTTAACACTTGTTGCACTACTTTATTTATGTTTTTAATGCTTCCGCACTTAATTTAGGTTATCAGATCATTATGTTATTGTATGTTGGTGATTAATCCTGGGTGTATTGTAATTGGTGGTTGTTGTGGCAAGGGTGTCACATTAGGTGATTTGATCTTGACAAGTGGTATCAGAGACACTGAGTTCTGTTTTGTTTTATTCTTTGTTTTCAAAGTCAGAAACTTTCATCTTTTAGTATTTAATTTTTTTTTTTTGCGATGGAGTTTGATAGCACCAGTAGTGGATCTGGGCAAGGACTTAAGGTGCCTATGCTCAAACCCACTGAGTTCGAGATGTGAAACTCAGGATTCAACAGCACATTCAGTTTATTGACTATGCCCTATGGGAAGCTGTTGAAAATCCTCCTGCAGTTGATCCTAAACTGGATACTGAAGGCAAACCTAAAAGAACACCTCCTAAAACTGAGATTGAGAGACATGCTAGAATGAACGAAGTCAAAGCTCTCACTATTCTACAGATAGCTATCCTAATGCTTATCAACACCAGTTTAAAAAATTATATACTGCTCATTCCCTATGGCTTGCCTTAGAGAAAAGATTTACTGACAATGCTAGCACAAAAAGAAATCAAAATGATCTCTTAAAACAACAGTATGAGAATTTTTCTGGTGGAAAAAATGAAAACCTTACTCAAATCTTTGATAGGTTTAATAAGTTGATAGGTGAATTGGAGAGTGCTAAGGTTAGCCTGGATCAAGATGAGGTAAACAAAAAGTTCCTCAGATCTCTTGGTGAAGAATGGATAGTGTATGTTGCACAATGGAGAACAAAGGACACTCTAGATGAAATAGAGTTGGATGATCTCTACAACAGCTTGAGAGTGTTTGAGTCTGAAATAGAAAATAAAAAGAAAACCTTTTCTTACAATCAAAATACTGCTCTATTATCCTCTGCATCTAATGATAAATCAAAGTGTTGTGATTCTTTTACAGACACTAATGGTAATACTTCTGAGGTCAATTATGAGACATTTGTTGCAAGTGATGGACTATTTGCTCTCAATTCTGAGGATCTGGAACAAATCCATCCAGATGATCTAGAGGAGATGGATTTAAAGCGGCAACATGCCATGCTGACAATGAGGGCTAAGAGGTTTCTCAAAAGGACTGGCAGAACAAACTTTCAGGCCAGATCGGAAGGCAAGCCAACCTTTGACAAATCAAGGGTTGAATGCTTCAAGTGTCACAAACTTGGACACTTTGCTAGAGAGTGTGGATCACAAAGTCAGCAGCAACCAAGACCCCAACAGACCAGTCAAACACAATCTTCACAGGCTCTTGTTTCACAAGAGGACACCGTTTTTGACTGGAGTGACCAAACAGAAGAAGAGTACCAGAATCAAGCTCTTATGCCAGAAACTACAAGTGTCACTTCCACTGACCTACAATCTGTGCTAAATGCTAAACTCTGCTCTCAAGCATGCAAAAATATGGTTAAAAAATACAGAGATCATAATGAAAGAATGTGCAAAACTCTAGTTAAGATGGAAGAGAGGAGGTATGAGTATATGCAGGCAATAGAGGATCTTGAAAAACAGATCAATGACTATAAGGATAATGAGATTCAGATGGGACATGACATGATATATCATGAGTGGGAGAAAAAGGAACTTGAAGAGAAAATAGAGACCCTTAATAAGAAACTAGAAGAGACTGAACAAAGGGTGCTGGAAGCTCACAAGAAAGTAGATAGTATAAACATTGATTTGGGTAACTTCAAGTTGGCCAATCAAAAGCTAGAACACCTAATGGAAGTTCAGTTCAAAGATAGGGTAAAATCTCAACTAAATCCCAAGGAAGAAATAGGATACAATGCTACCCCACCTCCTTACAATAACAAATAGATTCATCCTATGAGTGAAGTTGCTGATAGGCTTGTGAATGAACCCCTAGATGAGAAGCTGAAGACTGTAGATCCTGTCCTTGAGGATAAGCCTGAGTTGGAAGATGGACTGGTTACTAATGTAGACAGTAATAATGAGGAAGAAGAGAGTAATCCCCAAACCATGAGTAAACCTATAGTAACCCCAGTTTCCAACCCTATTAGACCTAACAGCATGAGGGAAGAAACCAACAACATGAAGAATAAGTCTAACAGTTTGAAAGGAAAAGAGAAGATGAGTGAACACATACATACTTCAAATGTCTCTGTACCTTCTAACTGTAATTTTGCATCCTTTTCCAAGGCAGGTAAAAAGGGTAAAAATGTTCCAGTATGCACACGCCAAAAGCATGGTGTACAAAAGTTTCCCACACAGTAGCAAGTGAGGGGAAATCAAAGGAACAAGAATCAGTTATGGTCACACAAAACTGGTTCTCCAATCAAAACAGTCAAAAGATGTTTTCACTGTTGCAGGAAAAACCATTTGGCCAAACAATGTCTTTATAAGCCAGTTGTTGAAAAGCAAACTGTGTTTCAAAAACAATCTGCTTCACAAAAACCAAAAGCTTTAAAGACTTCAAAACCTGTCACATCAGTTCCAAAGCACACAGTTGACCACAGGTTTGTAAAGGTCAACAAAAAGCAGTCTGTACAGAGAAAACAAGCTTTAAATAAACCTAAACTGAGTATGAAACAATAATGGTGTGTTAAAGGCAAAAACAAAGTTCCAACTTCTGATGTAAAAGCTGGAACTGTTAAGCCAAAAGTTGGAACTGGTAGTGTAAAATCTGAAGCTGTTAACAATCAACATCCAGTTCCAGCTGCTAAGACAAAAACTGGAACTGGTAGTGAATCATCTGAGACTGTTAAAGCAAAAATTGGAAAGAACAACTGGACACCTCATGTTATAACTAAATACTCATCACAGAATTCACCAGTGGATCTCACAAAGTTTAAAAAGACACAGACAGTATTTAGTTATGTTAATGCACATGGACAACCCAAATCCAGCTTGGTTTGGGTTTACGCCACTACTAACTAAGCTTCTATTTGTGCAGGTCAACCACAGGAACCAACATAAGACAAGATGGCATGTGGACAGTGGCTGCTTCAGGCACATGACAGACAATTCTGAGTGCTTGTCAAATTTCAAAAGCTTTGAAGGAGGATATGTTGCATTTGGAGGAAACTCCAAAGGAGGTAAGGTGACAGGTAAAGGTACTGTCAAAGCAGGTAACATGACCTTTAATGATGTACTGTATGTTGAACAGCTGAAGTATAATTTACTAAGTGTGTCTGAAGTCTGTGACAAAAAGAATGTTGTTCTGTTCACAGACTCTGAATGCATTGTTCTATCCAAAGATTTTAAAATACCTGAAAATCTTGTTTTACTAAGAACACCAAGAAAGGACAATGTATACTGTTTGGACACTAAAAAATTATCCTCAGCAAATACTTTAAGCTGTTTAATATCCAAAACATCATCTAATGAGTCTGCACTTTAGCACAGAAGGATGTGTCACATGAACTTTAAATCTATGAATGCTTTATTCAAAAATAAATTGGTAAGAGGTTTACCAAAAAAGGAGTTCATATGTGATGATCATTGTGTAGCCTGCCTCAAAGGCAAGCAACACAAAACTTCTCATAAGGCCAAAGAAGTAAATTCAATCTCAACTGCACTTCATCTCCTTCATATGGATCTTTTTGGTCCAATTTCTGTTTTGAGTTTGAATAATAGATCCTACTGTTTAGTCATTGTTGATGATTTCACCAGGTTTACATGGGTCTATTTTCTTAGGACTAATGATGAGACTGCTGAGTTAGTTAAATCCTTTATTCTAAAAATTGAAAACCAATCTAACTTAAAAGTAAAGGTGATCAGGTCAGACAATGAAACTGAGTTTAAAAATCATGATCTAAACAGTTTCCGTGACTCAAAAGGAATTGCAAAACTGTATAGTGCACCTAGAACACCACAACAAAATGGGGTAGCTGAAAGGAAAAATATAATATTAATAGAGGCTGCTAGAACCATGTTAGCTGATTCCAAATTGCCAATGACCTTCTGGGCAGAGGCAGTTAATATAGCGTGTTATGTTCTAAATAGAGTCCAAGTAGTCCAGTCACAAGGAAAAACTCCATATGAGTTGTTTCACCATAGGATTCCCTTAGTTAACTTCCTAAAACCATTTGGATGTCCATGCACTATCCCTTATACTAAAACTCACTTAGGTAAGTTTGAGAGCAAGTCTGTGGAAGGATTCTTTGTAGGATACTCCATACAGAGCAAAGCTTATAGAGTCTATATCAGTGTATTTAAAACCATTGAAGAAAGTGCAAATGTTGAGTTTAATGAAAATACTGCAGATATCAAAGACACTGGTCCTGATTGGTTATTTGATTTAGATTCACTAACAAAGTCTCTGTGTTTTGATGAGTACTCTGCAGGCTGCCAGTGCCAATTCTCATGCTGCTAGCACAAGAGTTCAGACTGTTGGCACAAAGACTCAAACTGTTGAAGATTCTGATAGATGGGATGAGTACACTATCTTACCACTTCTTACTTGTGACCCACCTGGAGTTCTTATTGACCAACAAGACAAAGATACAGAGTTTGAGGTACCAGTCCCAAGTCCTGAAGTAACAGCTCGAACTAATAGGGAAACAGTTCCAACTCCAGATCAAACTGTTACTCATGAAGCAGAATCATCAAGTGGTGCAGAAGGTGATGACACCAACTTGGGAAGCACAATTCAGATAGAAAGTGACCCTACACTCAGGGTTCACAAATATCATCCACTTAACCAGATCATGGGAGATCCACGCACACCTGTGCAGACAAGGAACATGATCCACAAAGAAACAACTATCTCTGAAGAAGCAGTTCCTGAGTTCAGTCTAGCTGCATTTGAACGTGCCAGTTTTATGTCACAGCTAGAACCAAAGAATGCATCTGAGGCTCTGAAGGATCCATCTTGGATAGAATCCATGCAAGAAGAGCTACTGTAATTCATGATTCAGAATGTGTGGCAACTAGTTGATTTGCCTAAAGGGAAGAGGGCAATTGGTACAAGATGGGTTTTCAGGAACAAAAAGGATGAAAGAGGTATAGTGATCAAGAACAAAGCAAGGCTAGTAGCTCAAGGTTACACTCAAGAAGAAGGAATAGACTATGATAATGTCTTTGCTCCAGTAGCAAGGATTGAAGCTATGAGAATGTTCTTAGCCTATGCAAGCTACAAAGGGTTCAAGGTGTATCAAATGGATGTAAAATCTGCATTCCTGTATGGTACAATTGATGAGGAGGTATATGGGGTATATGGGTGTCAACCGCCTGGGTTTGAAGACTACAAGTATCCTGACAGAGTTTATAAGTTAAATAAAGCACTCTATGGGTAACACCATGCTCCTAGAGCATGATATGACACTCTGTCTTCCTACTTACTACAGAATGGATTCAAGAGAGGTACTCTAGACAAGACATTGTTCAGAATGTCTATCAAATCAGAGATCCTTCTTGTTCAGATCTATGTTGATGATATCATCTTTGGATCAACTAATGACATACTTTGCAAGGAATTTGAGACTTTGATGCACAAAAAGTTTCAGATGAGCTCAATGGGAGAATTAACCTTCTTTCTAGGATTGCAAGTTAAGCGAAAGCCCACTGGCCTCTTCATCAGTCAGTCAAAGTATGTGAATGACATTCCGGAGAAGTTTGGATACAAGGACACCAAAATTGCAAGCACTCCAATGGACACTCACAAGCAGCTTGATGCAGATAAAGAAGGAGTAGATATGGATATTCATTTGTATCGATCTTTGATAGGTTCACTGATGTATCTCACATCTTCTAGACCAGATATAATGTTTGCTGTTTGTGTTTGTGCCAGGTTCCAATGTGCCCCCAAAGGACTCACATATGTTTGCTGTTAAAAGAATCTTTAGATATCTAAAAGGCCAACCAAAATTGGGCCTATGGTATCCTAAGGATTCTCCTCTTGAATTAACAGCATATTCTGACAGTGACTATGGAGGCTACAATATAGACAGAAAGTCAACAACTGGAGGATGTCAATATCTAGGAGCAAGACTAGTCTCTTGGCAGTGCAAGAAGCAAACCACAGTATCCACGTTATCCACTGAGGCAAAATATGTTGCAGCTGCTAGCTGTTGCTCTCAGGTTATGTGGATTCAGAACCAACTAAGAGACTATGGTATGAACTTTCTATCTACTCCTATTTATATTGACAATTCAAGTGCAATCAGTATTGTACAAAATCCAGTAAAGTTTCCCAAAACCAAGCACATAGATATTAAATTTCATTTTATAAGGGATTGTAATGAAAAGAAGTTAAATCAAGTTACCAAAATTCATACTGATGATCAGTTTGCAGATCTTTTTACTAAACCTTTTGATGTAGGAAGATTCACTTTTCTGGTGTTAAATATTGGTATGGTAAACATGGATTAATCTACCTTAAATTACAATCTTTTGTAATTTGTGTAAATTCTTTGTTTTATGTGTTTAGTTAAGGGGGAGGCACTGTTCTAATAAATATTTCTCTGTAACTAACTAACAGCTTGAGAATATTCTCAAGCTGCTAGTACAATTTCTCGAACTGTTAGTTGTCTTTCACTTGGTCTGTTAAGTGTGCAGGGCATTTCTAAGGCGTTTGAACGCGGGATTAGATATTTTCAAAATCCAAACCCTTAAAAGTCCCAGTTTCGTTCAGTTACAACTAACAGTCTCTAAATATCTTCCAGAGTCCTCTCATTCCCTCCCTATGCAATTCCCTATTCTTCGAGCCAAACCCTAATCCCTTTCCTTCTTAAGCATCAATGGAGTTTGTAAAAGATCACAGCTGTCTTCCATACACACTAAAGCATACTGAACTGCAAACGTTTCATGAAATGATGAATTTCCTCCGCAGTTCATCCATACACTATGCTCTTACAGTGAACCCTACCATCTATGTATCACACATAGAGCAATTCTGGAGTAAAGCTAGTCTGAGCACACAAGATGGAATCACTTCTCTTGTCTCTACCATTGACGGTCATACCATCACCATCTCAGAGGATTCCATCCGCCAGCACTTGCATCTGCAAGATGCTGCAGGTATAACTGATCTCTCTCTTACTGCTTTACATGAAGGTCTTTTTGAAATAGGGTATAGGGGACCAACTGATTCATTTACTTTTTTCAAAGCACATTTTGGCCCCAAATGGAAATACCTTGTAAATATCGTTCAACAATGTTTAAGCCCTAAAAGAACTGGTTGGTCTAAATTTTCCTCAAATATTGCAACTGCTTTAGTTTGCATATCCACAGGCCAACAGTTCAATTTTTCAAATATGTTTTTTCAAGGGATGTTAAGGCATCATGCCTTAAAGAATGAGAAATTTTTGATGTATCCTCGATTCCTATCTGAAATAATTGCAAACTTTTGCAATTCATTAAAAATACATAAAAGGATATAGGTTTCCTATAGACACTCTTTACCATTTGTAAAAAGATTTTTGAAACAACATGCCAATTTTCATACTGTTGATGTCTCATTGCCTCAAGCAATGGAGGCTATCTTTCCAAGAAACAGGGGAGAGGATCCTGAGCAGGCTCATCCCCACATTACTGCTTCACCCCAGGATCCCAACCCAATCCCCATGATACAAATATCCCTTCTAATCCTTCTATCAGGCATACCTCCCCAGCCCCACCCCTTAAAATATATACTAAAAAGAAACAAAGGGCTGCAGGTGCTCCTTCCACCTCAGTCCCACAACCAGAGCCGAATATCCCTGTGCAAGAGGATACCCTTGCACAACATATCCAAAGGGAACCCACTGAGGATTCTCCCAACCTCAATATGGAGGTGAACATCCCTCCTGAGGATGTTCATATGGCTTTGTGGCTGGAACTACTGATGCTTCTACACAAGTCGCACTGGACAGTTCCAACATCCCTAAGACCACACCCATGGAAACAGAGGGTGTGCAAGCACCTTTTGGAAGTCCCTAGTACCAAGAACAGAGGGGCCCAGATGCTTCTAATCCATCTGGTATTGGTGCCAATGATAGATCTCAAATCCCTTTATCATTTGAAGATCTTGAGGCCAGTCTGAAACTAATGGTTTTGACGGATCCCTAGCTGAAACTTGTTGTAGCTATTTTGGAACATTACAAGTTCACTATTGCTGCACAGGGTTCCCACATTCTTGCACTTCAACAGCTGCAAGCACCTTTTGGAAGTCCCTAGTACCAAGAACAGAGGGGCCCAGATGCTTCTAATCCATCTGGTATTGGTGCCAATGATAGATCTCAAATCCCTTTATCATTTGAAGATCTTGAGGCCAGTCTGCAACTAATGGTTTTGACGGATCCCTAGCTGAAACTTGTTGTAGCTATTTTGGAACATTACAAGTTCACTATTGCTGCACAGGGTTCCCACATTCTTGCACTTCAACAGCTCTCAGCAGTCCAGCAGCAAAAGCTTGCCCAATTTCAACTAGGGTTGAAGCTCTATGGCACCAAGATTGTCCAACTCGAGAAGAAGATTCAAACCCTATTAGCAACGGTTTTTGGTCCCTCTGATCAAACCAATGCATCCAAAAAGGGGGAGAATCAGGAGATCCCACAGACAGTCCAAGCAGTTTCAAGTTCACCTCTGGCAGTTTCAGCTTCTGGGGTAACAGTCCCACCAATTTCTCAAACTCATAGTCCAGAAGTTCAAGCTAGATCTCTTAAAAGGTCAGGTGGTGTGTTAATCAGAGAAGGAAATCAAGGTACATCCTCGACATTCTAAGCAGAAGCTTCAGGCAAAGGCAAAGGCAAAGGCAAAGGTATTCTAATTGAGGAGCCAAAGATCAAATTTGTTTCAAAAGAAGCTCAAGTTGCTGCTGATGCTGAACTGGCTAGAAAGATAGCAGCAGAACAAGACCAGATTCTTGATCAACAAACTGAAGCTCCTATGGGTGATGATGAAACCCTAGGCGACTATTTACGTGGTTTTGTGGTCAAAGAAGGACAAAATAAGAGGAAGAGGCAAACAGGGCCTTCAAAGGCAGAGCACAAAAGGTTTTTAATAAATTGGCAAGTGAATTCTGCAAGTGCTAGTATTCCAAGAGCCCTTGCACAATCATGTTCTACAGAGAAGCTCCAGACCTTGTATGATAAGGCCACTGCCAAAGAAAAAGCTCCTGAACAAGTCCAAGACTCTTCTCAGACAAATGCTGTGGCTCAATCAAAAGAACCCTCTTAAATTGTTGCTGTGCCCCAACCAGAAATCATTCCTCAAGCAAAGTTTGATCAAGTAAAAAGGGTTATGTTTGATCAGCAATTACAGAAAGCGATGGAGATAGAGAAAGCCCTGTATAAATTTGACTTTTCCAAACCACCAATTACTTACTGGTATGCCAAATCAATGGACAACATTGATCTGGTATATCATCTTGTGGTTAAAAGAGAAGTTGGTCTAGAAGAAGAGTATAATAACCTATTCCAAATAGTTCAAAGGATGACTAGAGCAGAGCTGACCCAAATGCACAATATTGGGAAGGCTAACCACTCTAGATCACCAATAGTGTGGGTTCAGAATATCATGAAAGATTTTCAAAGCATCATTAATCCAGATTCTTCAAGAATAGATATAGAAGCTGCCAAGGAAATGAAGATTGTACAGATTGATCTATATGAAAAATCCATGACATATAGACTCAAACTGGCAGGCATATTCAGCAGATTCTATAGTTTTGAATTTCTTGATTTACCAAAAGAATGGCTACATCAGATGAGCATAATGAAGATAATTTATGATAAAGAAGAACTGAAAAGAGACTTCATAAAGGTTCTAAGGCAGAAGTTTGCACAATTGTAATATGTAACTTTTTGGATGCCTTAGTTTGTGTATAACAGTTTACTTTGTATATATTTCCTTATCTGTAAAGAAACTTAAAGTCTTAGTTAAGAATTTAAGTTAAGGGGAGATTGTTGGGAAATAATCTAAGTATGTTAAGCTGTTAGTTAGGATTTCTCAGACTGTTAGTAGTATTTTTGTGAAATTACAAAGTTTGAGCTGCTAGTTCAAGAAACTCGAGCTGCTAGTTCAAAATGTCAAGCTGCCAGAGTTAAAGTTCAAGCTGTTCAAGAAGTTGATAACAGAAAGTGCTACAAATCAGGAAGTGATAAAGATTTCAAGATTTGAAAATCTTCCAAAGACATCAACTTAAGAGAAATCGCAGATTGTCAAAGAAACAAATCAGAAGGTTATAAATAGAGATAGACTAGGTCTTTCTTATGTAATCGATGCTTAAGCAATTCATATTGCAACTTGTATTCTGATTAAGTTTCTAAAGCCTCTAAGGTTGAAAAACCCTAAGAACAATTCGTGTTCTTCGTCTAATCAAACAGATTAGAGGTGATTGTAATAAGAGATTCGTTATACAAAGGTTTTTGGCATTGATTGTGTTTATTGATTGAAATTGTCTGTTCTTATTGTTCTGAAAGTTTTCTTAAAACAATTAAGTGTTATTCCGCAAACTTCTTAATTGGATTTTGATTCAAAATAAGATTATTGGTTTAACTCTGATTTATTCAAACCAGTTAGTCTTAGGTGATTTGATCTTGACAATTGATGATTGTGTGAAAAAGGTTCGAGAAAGTGTAAAGTATATGAAAGTGTCTCAAGTTCGAAAACAAAAATTTTTGGAGTGTGTCAAGTTAGTTTGTTTAGATTCAAAACGGGGGTTGAGACAAGATGTTCCAACTAGATGGAATTCTACATATCTCATGCTTCAAAGTGCTCTTTATTTTCGCATGGCTTTTACTCATTTGGAAGTGAGTGATTCAAATTATAAAAGTTGTCCGACTAAAGGTGAGTGGGATAGGATTGAAATCCTTAGCCATTTTTTATGTGGTTCCATGATGTTACTTGTGTGTTTCCGGGTCAAATTGTATTCCTTCGATCTTAATGGTACGAATGACCTTGGAAAGACATAGGAATGACAATGATGAGAAACTTAAGAAAATGGCTAATTTGATGTTTGAGAAGTTTGAGAAATATTGGTCGGACTTTAGTTTGATTTTAGCTTTAGCGGTGGTTTTGATCCTCGTTACAAGTTACAAACCGTAGAATGGGGTTACACTAAGATTTATGGATCAAAATCAAGTAAGTTTGATGAAGTTAAAGATACTTTATCATCACTTTTTGATCTTTATGGTGCCAATTCTGTGACGAGAAAAAATGATGGCTCAAGCTCGAAAGTTGCGAGGGACGGTGAAAGCTCTAGTGGAATGGTTAGCGGTATACATGCAAATAAAGCTTGGAAGGTAAATTTAATAATTTTTTGTATTAAAAGTTACAACATTGTATATTAATTACGTTGTTTCTTATTTTGATCTCTTTTTTTTAATAGGAGTTCGACACTTTTGATCACGAATATGGTGTTTCAACTAAAAAGAATGAACTCGAACTATATTTGGAGGAGCCGAGGATGCCAAGAACAAAAGAGATAGATATTTTGGAGTATTGGAGAGGACAACAAGTTCGATATCCCGACCTTACAGCCTTGGCATGAGATATTTTGACTATTCCGGTTTCAACTGAAGCATCTGAGTCTGCTTTTAGTGTTGGAGGTATGTATGCCGTTTTTTTATACTTTGGTATGTAACTATGTATGATGTTTTTTTATACTTTGGTATTTTTCCATGTTTATTTATAATTTTGAAATCATTGTAGGTAAGGTTCTTGATCAATATCATAGCTCCCTCAAACCCGAAATTGCGGAGGCACTCATGTGTACTAAGGATTGGTTGTTTGGAGAAGCAAGTGGTTCAAGCGTTCGTGACGTGATAAATGAAATTGTCGACTTGGACATCGATAAGAGTCTACTTCCGTGAAAAGTTCGGTCTCAGTTACAGACATTGATTAGTGGCTTTAAATACTTTTTATGTGCTATTGGATTAGTGGTTTTAAATACTTTTGATGTAATGTGTTGTTGGATTATTATGTTTGAATTTATAACTATATATATTTTGGGTAAAATTCGTGTAAATTCATGTTTTCGTGTGACACGTGTTTTATGCGTATCGTGTCACGTGTCACACGAATTTTGGCGTGTCGTGTTCGTATTTCAGATCATGACACGTTTTATAATTCGTGTCGTGTTCGTGTTTGACAAATTCGGGTCGTGTAAAATTCGTGTCTGACACGAGACACGACACGGATACACGTATTGCCAGGTCTAACCATTTGGTATAAAACCCATTTGGGTTCCACATCTTGTAATGGAGCTCCAAGGAAGAGGAACAAAAAAAATGAAATTTTAAAAGAATGATATACCTCAAATGTAGCTACAATATACAAGAATTAGAGCTTCAATCTCCAACTTTTTGTTCATAAAAAACACTAGCTATTTTCTTCTTTTCTCTTCTTTGATATTGCAAGACACACACACACACACACACACACACACACACACACACACACACACCTTGTGTGTGTGTGTGTTATACGTTTATAATGAAAGGATAGGAGGAAGTTTGGCCTTTGGACACTTCCAACCCTCCAACACCCACATATCTTCATTTAACATCCCTCCCAACCATTTCTATTTTTCATCTTTTAATTATAAACTTTATTATTATAGCTGGCAATATCTAGCACCATGGCCGGTCCTGAGCATTTTCATGCCCATGACGAATTATAAAATAATGCCCTCTAAAAATTTCTAAACATATTGAATATTATTTTAAAAAGTGGTTTAGACCCTATATAAGTTAGGCGGCTCATGTCTACGCCATTTATCACTAAAATATACAGTATAGACTATATCAGAATAGTATTTAGAATATATGCAAAAAAAAAAAAATATAATAGTATTTAGAAAATATGCATAAATATATAATACCTGAATGTCTTTCCTTTCGTTTCTTCTCTTTTTCGTCTTGACTCAATCACAAGGCAACAAAACCATGAGTCTAGCTATGATTCCACCTACAAATTAATGAAAAAAACAACTGAATTAAAAATAATAAATCAAATAAGATAATTTCTAAATTTCTAAAATCAATCACTAAAATAATCACAAAGCGCAAAACATTTTTTCATGATAATCTAATTATCATATATATTGCTTTAACAACATCAAACAAAGTTGTTGCCTTTTCCTCTCTTGACCAAAGACACATTGTTGCTATATTAATATTATATTACTTTGACAACATCAAGCCAAAATTTAATTTAATAAGTAAATGGCTAAATTTGCTCTCATCCCCTTTACTGC